>JADDOH010006728.1:0-78593 GCA_016648135.1 Agrypnia vestita | reverse complement strand
ATGTACAGAGTTTTGGGCCAATTACAAGAAAACACATATATACAATCGATAAAAAATAAGAAAAAACATGTCCAATAGTGAGTTTGTGTGAGTGTGTGTATTTGTGTGTTTATTTATTTATTTTGTTTTGGGAAAAGTTAACAGCAAAACAATCTTAAAAATTTTCCATTGAATTTAAAAATTTACTTTAACATACATTAATAGCGAATGGAGAGGGTGGAGGGGAATGTGGGACGGAAGTAGAAGGGAAGATATAATGTACAAATTAGTTTGGGTGCGGTAGTGTAGATATTGTTTGTTTTATGTTTCTTATTGTTGCGTTGAAAATGTCAATGTGGTGATAGTTTGTGTTAAATGAATTTGTGGATCTGTACATAAAGGCGTTTTGTTTTGAGTTGGTCTTACAAAAGGGGAGATGAAAAGTAGGTGAATGTCTGTTATTGCGAGTTGGGATGTGGTAAGATATTCGTTGAAGAAGTTCCGGACTATCAACTAGATTGTGTGTTATTTTGATCGAATGATGAAGGAAGGGATCTTAATAATTTCGTTTTTCGGGTGTTCATCTTCAGGCCATCCTTTTCACTTGATTCATTCACATTTTTTACCAGTGTTTGTAGGTTGTGGGCGTTGTCTGCAAAAAGCACTCTATCATCTGCAAATCTAATGTGGTTTAATGGTTTCATCAGTATCCCTAAAGCATCTAGAGCTTCTTTAAATATTGATTAGGAGTACAGGTTGATAGCGGAGATGATAAGATACGTCCTTGTCACACAACATACCTAATTGGGATATGTTCACTCAGTTTGCCCTCTACTTTAACATTAGCTGTTTGATTTCAGTGCAGATTTTTGATGTTGCTGATGTAATTATCATCATTTCATTTTTAATATCTGCATAAGCTTCGGGTGTTGAATTTGTCAAAAACTTTTTCGTAGTCCAAAAAGCACAAAAACGAGTATATATTAACATCTAGAACACATTAAATGGAGTTTCCCTTTTCTGAATCCAAACTGTGTTTCGCTCATACCTTCTTGGCACATACTGTGAATTCTGCAAACTTATTGTTCTATATTCTTGACACTCTTTTGCATTCGGCTTTTTAGATAGAGTGATGAAGGTTGATTTTAACCAGTAACTTGGTATTGTACACATTTTAATTAAAAGAGAATAACGCAAAGGTTATTTATTAAAGACGTGTTACTTCAATAAGGAATTAAAATAAGTCCTTTAAAATAAAACGTGTTATCATTTAGGCTGAAATTAAGTTTATTACAGATCGCCTCTGCTGAAGAGAAACCTCTTTCTGATTGTACACTAGTTGGGTGAATTGTTGGAAGATAAATAAACGCTAATTATAAATATTTCCTTCCAATTGAAGACTACTATTTTTCTTCTTACCGCCTTTGCTAAGTCAAGCGTTCTGGTGATAGTAACTTGAGAAGAATTTTCAGGTAAAGAAACCGTCAAATAATCACTCCCCGATGTTGCCCGCTGTAAATATCATTCAAATATAATTCAATTAATAAATAAAAAAACGACATGCCTACCTAAAATACCGATAAAACGGTTTACTTAAAATCGGTAATGCACACCCGGGTAACTTTATTATTTAAATGCCGATTCAATATTGACAGCGAGAGTTGAATGATGAATCGTTTGCAAAACAGGTCTTGCAAATAAACCATTTTTGTTTGGTTTAGTACGTCTAAACATAAATACGAACGGTCAACATAGCTACGCGTCATCTCCAGGGACACGCGTCGGCCGGGTTTAATGAGGCAAAAAATATTCATTTATATGTGTTCAATTTACTTAGACGCGTAACATTAATTTGTTTTAGCGTCTTTCGATTTATTCAGAGCGGTTTTGCCCGAAATTAAAATTTTCGTTTCTCGGTAAACTTTTATTTTGACTGAAATATACTCGAATATTCGAGATACGACTCCTGTCGTCAACATGTTATTTCAACCGTCTCGGAATACACATTATATTCAATTTTCAATTGAAACAGCTCAAAGAAGCTCACGTTTGAATCAGAACGGATTTATATATATTTTAAAAGCACCAAGCGACTGGAAAATGATGAGAAACTTTTTTTTTGTCATAAATTTGATTTGTTTATGACTTCACAAACTTTATTATCCGGCTTCGTCCGCGATTTGGATTCTCGTGTACATTTATATTTATCATAATATTTTTATTAAATATATTATAATATTTATAATATTAATTTTATTTTCCATGCTTGCATTATATTTAAAAAAAAATTGATACTTGCAAGAAATAAAACAGTCGAAACAAATCAAGCTATCACATATTATGCATTCAAAGCTCTCGACACATTCAAATCCAAAATCAGTCCAAAGATTTATTTTGTTTCTCTTTTTTTTGATATCTTTCTTTTATTCAAATAACTTTTTTTTTGTTTATGGAAGATTTTTATTTTTAAAATATATGTATAGAAGTCCTATTTTTTGAAAGCTATAAGGATATTTTAAAGCTTCATATCTTATGATGGAAATGAAATTAAGCGCTGAAAATAGACGTATTGACCTAGAATAAGTTGTGCAAATTTTATGACATCGGTTAGCACCCTTCAAGAGTTGTTATTGCATTGCACACACAGTTTTTCCGCTTTATTTATAATCAAGATCGTTATACATAATGTATTTATAATTCCAGCGTCATTGGCTGGCATTATAAATACTTTTTATAAGTAGATGCAAGTTCAGAATATCAGTGAGATCATTGCATTCTTTAAATGTCATATTATTTATTAAATTAACATTAACAATTATTAAATTAACATTTTTTATTCTTTCTGACTCGTCCGTTTGGTGCGAGAACCTTAATAATAAAATTGAGTGATGTACCTAATGCTAGTGCAACATTTCTATGCGCAGTCAGACATCTTAACCTAACCTAACCTAACCTTACCTGACATATACATCAATAAACCTAAAACTCGTAACGGTTCAAAATTAATAAGGAGAAATGCCCCCGTTCTGGATTGTCTGTGTATCCTTTACATTCCAAGGTGTAATTTGAGTATTGAATCAAAATATTATAATTAGGGATAAATTATAGAAGTCTCACAGAGACGAAGCTATTTATATATGAGAAAAATAGATGGAAGTCTCTTATACGATGGCTCAGGGCTTACCTCCTGTATGAGCTGACTTAAGTGATCACCCTACACAATGCAATGTTCACCAATTCCATCGTAAGAACATCCACACATTATCAAATTTTTGAAAGTTTTATATATAGTTTGAGTCAAGAACATTTCATATATTGCACTGGCCTCTGCTATCTGCTATATTTTTTTATCATTAACAAGTTAGTATACTCCTACATAGATTTCGTTGCGTTGTGTAGAGTGGGAGAGTGAGATCACTTAAGCCAGCTCCTACAGTTTGTAAGCTCTGAGCCATCGTATTAGAGACTTTCATCCACTTTTCTCAGACATGTATTAATAGATATGCGAATATATATATATATATATAGATATATATAATATATATATTATATTATATATATAGCTTCGTCTCTGTGAGACTTCTTTAATTTATCCTTAATTAATAAATCATCCCTCTGCGGATCAAATCCAGTAACTGTGTTTTTAGAACATATTTTCATATAAAAATAATGTGCGTATATCGTATATTCCGCTTATGGTCTCGACGATCTGAAATACAATAAATTTCATTGAATAAATAGAAAATATACATTCTCTTATACTATTAAATAGCTGTTTAATATTTTTTCCGTTTTGTTTCAGAGAATTGGATGCGTGTTGAGATCGAAGACAACATAGATCAAAAGCAACAGACTAGATGTGAGAAGAAAAAGGATTGCTGTTGGAGTGATGTAAAACACCATTCATAGTTAAGAAATGTAATTCTTAGTTACGTGGAACTATAAATTATTTAAGTTGAAAGAATCAAAATACAATATGGGGACCAATAAAGAAGATTGTCTCAACAAATGGAATATAGTCGGAGTCATTCTGTTCAGCTTATTGGCATGCCTGCCAGTACAAGGTAAAGCTACAAAATCCATATTTTATATATTTTTTGATGTCCGTTGCCTGTCTATATACATGCACGAAAGGTTCTGAGTACCCAATAGGGGGCTTCCTGCGTGACGTGACAAAAGGTCCACGGACATTTGGTCCAACGACATAAGACATAATCCGCAACAAAAGATCCTCGGAATCGAGGGCGTAATGAGCACAAACAAAATTTCAAAATGTTTATGAATGCTTTACCATACTTTCACTAATTCACAAAAGATCAAATCAATAGACGAAAATATTGCATGTGTGGGGTGTAAAAGCAAAGGCAGAAATATCCAAAAATAAAAATAAACATTGAATGCAGTCCTAAAATGTACTGAATCCTTGATTTCATGAATCTATATCTTCCAAAATCATGTTTCCTATAAATTGATAGGCTCCTATAATATACAACTTCCAAAAAATTGTTAGACATGGTATTCTATCGTGGGTGGAAATGGCGAACGTTATATTGTGTAAAATGATCACTTAAGCCAGCCGTACGATAGGACGTAAACTCTATGTACACCCAAAGACTTCTATACTACTTTCCCATATAAATATAATTTCGTCTCTGTGAGACATCTATAATATATTGATTTATAGGTTTCCTATAAAATTTCGAATTCTGTACATTAAAAATTAGTGATTTTCGATGTCTGCATTAAAATATTTTTGGATATTGCCTTTGCTTTTACACCCCACGTATAACCTTTCGCGAATTATAACAAAAAATATATTCAAGGTTAGGTTAGGATAGGTTAGCGTTAGGTTAGGTTATGTTTAACCAAAGTGCAGTATGTACTTCAGCGTATGTTATATAAGATATTGGCCCCTTTGTTTCTTGTTTCTAAGGGCAGTTACTTTTGTACTTTTGCTTAAAAGAGCAGGATTAGCCAAAGGTCATATTCAATATTTTGAAGATATTAAGAATTTATCTTTAAATAAAATAACTTTTTGTTTAACACCACTTTACTGAGTTAAAACCAACTTGTTTCGACTCACAACTGAGTCTTCATCAGGGTTCAGATATTAATTAAATAAAAACAGAATTACGAACAATTAAGAAAGCATTAAGGGAAGAAAGAGACAGAACGTCAACTGTGGTGGGGGTTGAGTGAAAGAGAGTGGGTGTGGGTGGGTGTAGTTAATTGGAAGGGGAATATATCTATAATTGGACTACGCGATAAATCTAGTTGCTTATTTAGTAAATATTTTTTATTTGTTTCTAAAGATTTTTTTATTTCTAAAGCTTCTAAATTATTTACGTTCTGTCTCTTTCTTCCCTTAATGCTTTCTTAATTGTTCGTAATTCTGTTTTTATTTAATTAATATCTGAACCCTGATGAAGACTCAGTTGTGAGTCGAAACAAGTTGGTTTTAACTCAGTAAAGTGGTGTTAAACAAAAAGTTATTTTATTTAAAGATATTATGTCTCACCACAATGTGTTTGCTCCGTGTGAAAATTATATTAAGAATTTGTGAAAGAGATAATACGTCACCATTAATCAATTCATTAACTTATTTAAAGATTTTTCATAAAAAAAAACATTTATAAAATTTGTTTGTGGTCGTTATCCGCCGTTGGACCAAATTACCGTGGACCCTTTGTCGTGGAACCGTCTTACTGTAAATATCTTCACGGCGGATAATATAGACAATAACGGATTGTAACTTTGTAGTTATTTGGAGTAGGTATACTAGTACAAATATGGTTGTAAGATTTTTTACAAACCTCTATTCCTTAATTTGATTGAAATAATATTAAATAATTAAGTTGTTACAAAAGTAATGGCCGATTGTAATTCAGTGTGATATTAATTGGTTGTTTGTTTTTGTCAGGTGTCACTTAATTAATTAATCTAATCCTCCCATACACGGCTTCTTCTTCTTCTTCATGTGCCCTGTCGGGTCCCCCCGACATCGGCGATCATCCGGAAGAAAGTTTCCCTGTCCAGGGCAGTGCGGAACAGCTCTTCCACGCTTCTTATCCCGGTCCACTCTCGGATGTTTCGAAGCCATGGTTTGGTCGAATATTTCCATTTCTTTTGTTAATTTGAAAAGATTCATCGATCAACTTATTATGTTACATACAAATTGTCACGGAGGAATTTTTGCATATTTCAATAAAATATATATTTTTAAAATCATTTCATCTTTTGGAAACGAAATTCGATCTTTACACACAACATCATCACAAAAATATTCCGCTTGTCATAGGTTTGACACTGAGTTGCTAGTAAACTTGCAGCTCATGCGTGGGCGTGTAGGTATATAACAAGCCCCGATAAACGTCTCGTATATTTGTATATCATAGACTAACTATTCAGAAATACACTTATACTTAAAATTTCGTACTACATGCCACAAATAGGGAAACCTAAAATAAACTGATAAAGATAAAATGAATAAAAAACATAAATATACAAATGAGGTAAAATACGACATTTTTGTTCTAAAGGTATCAAGGTAAAATAGTGAAATCTGAATGAAACTGATACTTTAAAAAATAATAAAAAACATAAATATATGAATAAGGGGAAATATGACATTTTTATTCCAAACTAAATGTACATTCATAACATTTCGAATAGAGAACAAACAATTTCAATTGTCAGAAATTTATTAAAAAGGAACACAATATTGCAGCTGACTACAGGGAGGTATTTTTTTGATGTGTGACATCTTTCCTCTCGCTTTGCTGCAATCTGTGGGAGTAATTTCGTGAAAATGGATGGAAACGCGTAACAGGAAACTAGACGCCGGGGAAGCGCGCGCTATTTCTTTTGACCAATGAGCGCGCGCGGTGATAGAGTTGGCCGTCAGATGGTACCAACCTCTCTAATCTCTTTTTAATTAACATTTTTATTGATCATATTTATATTTAAAGCGATTCGGATTGAATATTTTTCTAATGACCAAATTCTTAAATATAATAGTATACTGTTTTATCGACATCGCCAAAATTCTCTAATGACAGTTCACAGTGCGGCAAAATGTAATATTGAAAAAATGCACATAGGTACATTTTCTTTACATGTATTTACTAATTAATAAATATATATTAATATAAATGTATTTATAAATAAATTTTAATAATAAGTATCTAGAAAATGTGCAGATCATTGATAAAAGATGCAAGTAATTATGAATAATTATTCGAATAAATATTTCCATATTTAGCTTTTTTAAATTTTGAGGTTAATTTATGTCGCTGCTCAATTGATATTTTTAATTGTGAGATGTCAAATGTTACTGTATGTGCGATTACTGATTTTTTTAAAATTATTATTTTATATTACAAACCTACAGTTTAATTACATTTTTTCTTGCTTATTAAAACTATAATGATACACAAATATTATTGCTTAACCTCTCCAAAAAGAGACTTATTCTTGTGCATGGAGGGAAGAATTATTAAAATTATTTTGTGTTATCACATAAATCGTCCTATCTTTCGCATCTGTTTCAGGACGGGTTTTAAAAACTAGTTATAAATAATGATTTACTGCTAAATTTATGTAACTAATAATTATATGGCATTCGAAGTAAAACAAATACAAAAATTTTAATAATATTTCTAAGAATAAACCTAACATCGAATAGGTATTAAAAAAATACGTGAAACTAATCTGTATTTTTTTTAAAACCGGTTACGAAGCCGGGAAACAAGTTCACGAGCACTTTTCGTGGATTGGCCCAGCCCATCATTTAACACGTCGCTCTGGCCACTAGGGACTAAGGACATTGTAGGAATTGTACTGAACTCGTAAACTTGATAGATTGCAACGAAATGTAAATTAGAACTCTTAAAGATGTTTTGCTCTTAATTGTAGTACCTAATTTGTTTCTGTTATTAGTGATGTTCCTAATAATTTCGTCGTCTATACGTCTGTCCGTCCGTCTGTCTGTCGTAATTTCGTTCCAACTCACGGCTAAAAAAGGGAAACTAAATGGCCGGAGATGGGGCTTGAACCCCGGGCCAGCAAACCCGAACCGGCCGCTCAATGCATGCTGCTATCGCCGCCTCTCCGCGTCAAAAAGATACTATAAATATATAAAAACCAATGTTCCGTCATTTTTGACGGGCTATAGCTAGTATAGTATTATTAAGAGGCCCCAGTACACGAATTTCGTATTTACTCTCGATTTTGCTAAATTTAACATATACTTATTAAATCATTTTGCAAAAACCATAGCTAAACAGGCTTCTATTATGATAGATCCATTTACTCTTGAAGCATTTCCTTAAAAAAATATGAACAAATATATTGTTATAACATCAAAAAAATTATAACCCTGAAACACTATTTTAGTTTTCATGCAATAGAGTTATCTTTGGTACACTTAATCTCTATATTTTCAAATAAAGACCGTATATTTTATTTACAAATTGATTGTATAAAGTTTGAAAAAGAAGTGGTGCTATTCAAACATTAATATTTTTCGACAAGATGTTAAATATATCGTTTTAAAAAAGGCAAAAATGAAACGTTTTTTTTCCTATATTGCAGTATCCATAAAACCATTAAAACATTGATTATTTTAATTAAATTTTACATGCGTACTAAGAAAATTTCACTGTCATTAATATTAAAATATTGAAAAAATTATAGCTGATACTGAAGAATTCTAATTAATTAAATCGTATAGTCTGTTATGGCCGTGCGCGGCGCGCGAGACCACGCATTTCTGCACATGCTGATTTATCTTAAAAAAACTCCGGGTTTCTTATAGGGGGTCTAACATACAAATTTGTCAGATAAAAAAGACTTCGTACAATTTCATGCTTTAGGAACGCACAAGAAAGCATAACGGGGTGTAGCATAAGGTGGGTGGTGCATGAGTGGAGGGGTTGAGGTTGGAGAATGGGAAAGGTTAGTAAAATCCGAATTACCAGGAAGAAAAAAACACGCAAGGTTCGTCACATTTCCCTGCCATAGACCAAAGTAGAATGCACCAGTATGCAATTCCGCGAGTATTTTCCATAATAATGCCTGGTGAGAATATGCACCATTTCTGTAATCTACATGTTTAGGGCTACAAATTGACTGTCAACAGATTGTTAACAAAACGAATTGCTTCCGGTCCGGTATCTCAAACGGGAATATATTTTTCCATTCCGAAAAACATCTTTATTCATACCTTTATTCAGATTAGCATCGTTTTACTAATACTTCAAGGGAATCATAATAAACTCAATAATTATAATATTATGAATACAAATGTGACCTTAAGATAGACTTAAAGTTCACCTCTATTAACACCTTTATCGTTTTACTGATACTTCTTTGAGGGTATCATAGTAATTTATAAGTTCGTCATATTATATATTCAAATGTGACACGTGAAAAAAGTAATATTATATTTTTGGTTTATAGAGTTAAATTTGTGGTTGGAAATAATTATTACCAAATTAAGAACTTTGTGTAAACCACTTTACATTTACCGGTTTCGATACCACTACATCTTCATCAGGACGAACGCATACTAACTATCCATTACTTATTTTAGTAAACAAATTCATGTTTTAACGTTGGCATGGCTACAGTTATAGTGGGGGTAATTGACAAGACCTCATTTCGGTGTCTACTTATCGAATACCCCCACCATAACTGTAGCCACACCCCTTTTCATAAATTAATTTGTTTACTAAAATAATTAATAGATAGTTAGTAGATATACGTCCGTCCTGACGAAGACACAGTAGTATCAAAACCGGTAGACTAGATACTCCAAGTGGTTTATACAAAATTCTTAATAAATTAAAATTAATAAGGTAATATTGGCATAAATATTGTCTTTTTTTCAAATTTTATAATGAGAGCCAAAGTAAAACAAATTGGTAAAAATATTTCATTCGAAAGATTTTCTGTTCTGCAACATGTTTTGGCTTTCCGTTACAGTTATTATTTTATTTTATTACAGACCTTTAAAATGGAATGTTAAGTAGACAAAAGTGAGCACTTTCGACACCTCCGTGTGTTCACGTTAAATAAAGGGAATAAATGTATTGTATCATATAGGCGTCAAAAAGTTGTAAATAATAAAGGAGAATACATTATTGAATTTTTTTGTATCCTCTTTATTTGGAAAAAATGAACAGAAGTTATGCTAACACCCATTGGTATTCCTCATCCTCGTGTGATTCCAACGCTTAAAGTTCTCGAGTAAAACTATAAAGACGGTAAAATTGCCATGTTCGGCGAGTCAAAGGCGTATTTTAACGACATATTTTAATGTTTTCCAGCCGAAGGTCGACAGAACCGCTCCATGTACTACGTGTGTCCCCCAGACTTCATCAGGCTGGGGAATAGCTGCTACTTCCTGTCCTCGACCATGGCGACCTGGCAAGATGCCCTTTTCGCGTGCAAGGTGAGATGATCTCCTCCACTCTCCACGACTATTCCTAGTGTCACCGCGGCCAGGAAGCGGTGGTCCCTGAGATGAGGGAAACAGAGAAGCCAGACAAGTTTCTAGATCACATTTATGCCGTAACGGTCGCGGCTAAATAAGGCTTTAATGGCCATTCTTCCAATCCAGTTTTTCAATGACCGCCGTTTCTCGGAGTCGTATTATGTTATGTTGTTTTTTTCTTCTATAAAAGAGTTTATCAAATCTTTATTCAAATATGTATTTTCGTAAAACAAACAGCCGAGCTCGCGATGCGAACGTATCCTGAGGCGATAATTTAATATTTTAACTGTGGTTTCGTCGTGCCGACCATGGCTCGGAGACCTTTTGAATACGTTTTTGCGTTTATAGTTTTGTTTTTGTGAACTAGGATTTGTTTGTTTTATGTAACCTTTTATGATTCTTGAGTCTTGTTTAACAAATAGAGATATTTATATTTAACCGTGTATAGAGCTTCGAAGTTCCTGAGTTTATTATATATTTGGTTTTGTTTATTCACTACAGAGCTGCTAATTGTGAGTTGATTAGATAATTGACATTTATTAGGAAGATTAAATGATTATAAAAATATGAAAATCACATATCCATACTAGGGATGCATCGTTACGCACTTCTTCCGATGCGATACCGATACCGGTATTAATACGGACAGTGAAGATTTCAAAAGGTGCAAAAAGTTGTGGATTTAGATTAGAAACAGACGAAATTACTTGTATGATATTTATTTAGAATGTTTACTTTTATGACGAAATTTTGAAAATTGTAATTTAACAGAACATTACATTTATTAAACGAGTACCTACCTAGTTGGTGTAGAGGTCGTGACGCTCGCCTAGTGACTGGTGGCCGGTGGTTAGAGCCCCATTCCAGGTCACCGGAAAGTTAGTCCTACTTTCATAGCACAAGCGTTTAGCTTATTTTGAGAAAAGTAAGAATATTGATGCGACACGCGTACCGTGTTCGCGCCTCTATAAAAAAAAAATTAAGCGCGAAGATAGTGCGAAATTTAAAATGTATGGGTGTATCCTTAGAGGGTGTATCGGCGAATTAATGTAGCCGATTCAGATATATCGGAAAACCCGCGATATCGCCGATATATCGGTAGGTATCCGTATCGGCATCGGATGCATCCCTAATGCATACTTTATGACTTTGTTATTAGGTATATGATATTTAGTTGAGACTTATTTATTTGTTGAACGATTCTCTCGCCATTTTTGATATTTGTGCATCCATCGATAGTATCCATTTGCAAAACGTTTGCATGTTTATAAGTAGAATTTAAATGGGCGTTAATTCCACATTTGAATAAAGTAGCACATCATTTAGCGGAACTCACATTTGAATTGGCCTTTATGATCGATCATCCGAATCAATTGGTGAGATCATTTATTATTTGCTGGTCATAAGGATTCAAGCGCACGTATATTAAATTTGTTAGAATATAAATATGAACCACAGTTTTTTTATTAAAAAGGTTAGGTACATGTCTCAGACATATTAATCTATTTATTATACGTACATATATCAACGCCCTTACGGGTTTTATTCATATACAGTGTACACATAAAAACAGATTGTTGAAACACAAGGCAGTATTTTTTTCTATGTATCTCGTTCTTAATTATTATAAATTATTATAATTATTAAAAAAAAACATTCAGTTCACATTAGAAATAGGTAATAATAAGAGTTTAAATTTCTTAGATTTAAATTTAACCTTGATAAATAACAAAATAGAATTTAATATTTTTAGAAAAGACACGTACACGGATATCGTTATACACAATTCATCGAATCACCCCTTTTCCCAAAAACTTGCGGCGTTTCACTCCATGTTACATAGATTAATTACAATCCCTTTATCTGATCTTAATTATACATCTGAATTAAATCTTATTAAACAAATAGCATATAATAATGGTTATTCTACTAAATTAATAGATAATTTATTACATAAAAAGATAAAACAAAAAATTTTTAAACAATATATCTATCCTAAGTCAACAGATAGAAATAAACAATGGCGTAGAATTTTATTTGTCGATAACAATTTGTCAAAAATAATAACTAAAAATATTCCTAACTCAATTCAGCCGGCCTTTTATACGAGTAACAAATTAAAAAAATACATACTAAATAACAAGGATAGTGATAATCCTATCATGAAATCAGGAGTTTATAGACTTAATTGTAACGATTGCGATAATTTTTATATTGGCAAAACAAAAAGAAATTTTGAAACTAGGGTTAAAGAACATATCAAAGCATTAACTAGCAATATTGATTCTGATTTTGCAAAACATTTAATAGAATTTGACCATACATTTGATATTAACACAGGCTTAAAATTTTTACATTTCAACTATAAGATACCTCAAATAAATAATTTAGAAATACTCGAAATTAGGAAAAATGTTAATATTAAGTCTAATATAATAAATACACAGACGAAATTTTTGCATAATCCTATTTTGAATATTTTTCCACTTAACATTCCAAATGACCCATAATAATTAACACCTCGAACCCCCCCCTCCCCTCACCAACCCCCTCAACCACCCCTTCACCGTAACATATTTGCTTGTTTCAACTTTTAAGATTAGTACACAATAATCCTGACGAAGAGAACATTGTTCTCGAAACATGTAGATTTTTTAATCTAATATAGTGGTGAAAACAAAGTAATTTGTGTTTTATTTTAATAATAATGTCACCACAAAGTTCAAGCCTTCATACAGAAGAAGAAAACATATTCTTCGAACAGTTATTATAAATGTTTAGAAATTTTATAACGTGCCATTTCTAACGTAGTTTCATGACACATTATCCACGAGAATAAAATTTATTATGTCATTCAGAATATTTTGAGTACATATGTCCAAATTTTTCAGAACAGAACTGGATTTTTTGTCACGGGGACATTAATAATCAATCAATGTATATTATAGATGACTCACAGAGACGAAACTGCATTTTTAAGGGAGAGTAGGCAAAGAAGTCCTTTGGGTGTACATAGGACTTACGACCTATCGTACGGTTGGCTTAAGTGATCACTTATCACCGATCATTGTGACCTCGCCGGTAATCGATCCCGGAACCCCAGGAAGGCATTGTCCATTAAAACGCATTACATGTCGCAAAAACGTGCATCATATGACCGTTGCTTAGGAAACGTCTTTATTACATATTTACTTACCCCCTTCAATTATGCATCATTAAACGATATTTTTTTCGCGATCTTTTTTTTGAATTTGACATTTATCATTATATAATTCTGTAATAGTTAACCCAACACTAAAAAAATAGACGGGACGTATTTATCAATGCCCGTGTAATCACTTAATTAATTTACATTTATAACTTTTGCAATTTTAGATGAGACCTTTGGAAAGTAGTCGTGAATCTACACGGTCTGAGTAGTGTGATATGTTGAGTGAGGGGAATGTGGAGTACTTATTAGTGATTCATACATATACTTGTCATTAAAAACCTAATACAGGAAACGTCTTGTGTTTTGTGTTTATATGTACGATCATGCCATATCACTTTTCAATAACCCACAGTTGTGCAGTAAAGGCATATAAATAATTTTAAATTAAAACAGTACAACAATATTTTGTTACACATACATGGATTGTAATGTCGGACCTCCACGATGTCTGGGTGTTCTGAAAAAATACCTATTAATTTGATATTTAAAACACCACGCAAACAAGTCATTGCACTTTAAAATTTTATCTAAAATATTATATACAAGTTTTTGATTGATATTATATAAAGTAAGTACCTACTAATATTATTTTAAAGGTTGACAGAAATTCGTTTTTTTTCACGCACATCTAATTTCTTCATCAGAATTAAAATATTACATTAAGGCCGATATTTTCGTCACGATGCCGATGTTAGAAATATTGACAGATTGTTTTGACGATTGACAATATTGTTGCTTTCAGAATAGATCAAAAATGTTTTAAGTTTGTTTTTGTTTTTGGTTATGTTACAATAAATTTTATAATATATTATTTTTCAAAAACGGCGAATAATTATGCATCAATCTAATACAAAGACGCTAAATAAAATATTCCAACTCGCTATTTCTGTCGTATTACAAGTGACACGTTTTTCACGGGGATTCTCCCTTAAAACATATTCTGTATTAAAAATAAGTTCCTACTCAAAATAACATACATTTTAAAGTCGATTGACGTTATTTGTAAAACCCCGTTAATATCCAAGCCGCAAGCTATTGCAGTATAAGTCAACCGCTGAGAGCTTTGGTGTGATCATCTCATTCTTTCATCGTCTGTTTTTGTTTTTTATATGGAGCCAATGGTAGTGCAAATGGGAGAGAAATATATTTTTTCGCATGAGGTATACAAAACCTCTCGACGGTTGACTATATATTTATCTGTTTGTTATATGAACCTCCCGTGCCGCATTTTGGCGGTTGGTCGTTTGGCGATATTTGGCGACCCCACGTCAGCCTCTTAAACAATCGCCAAAACGTTTTGACAGGCGACAGTTTACAGCTCTGAGCATACAATAGGAACGAGCTAAATAATTGCCAGAGCATTTTATTACCGCCGCGCCTCGCGTGCTTTGCCATAGACAAAATAAACACCCAAGAGGCTGTTCCATAATAGGTACCTACCCAACGTTGGCATATTTGGTCTCCAACAGCCTAGGCGAAAGGATAAAATTATTATACTTTTTTATTGTGCGCACGTGAGATAAGATATAAAATCTTCTTAGAGAGTGAGGTAACATTTTACAAAATAGAAATGCATGGAATACGGAGCACATCAGTATTTTCACTATGTTCGAACTAACCTAAGCGCTTATACTTTAAAACAGGCTTTTAGAACTGGCGCATGGCGGCCCTCGTAGCTCAGTGGGCATGATTTCGGCTACTCACACCGAGGGTTCCGAGTTCGATTTTCGGTGAGGTCTGTGTGATTTACTCAAAGCCTGGGTATATTGTGACGTTTTTCGCTTCTGTAATTGGGCCTCTAGGTAAAAAATATACTAACCTGCCGGTCTTCCAGAACGACGCTGGAACATTTGACCTACTGGAATACTGTTTTATTCAGTAGACTAACAAACCATTGTGTTAAAAATCAAAAAATCATATGTCTATTTAGTATATAATAATGTTGAAAAGTTTTTTTAAAAAGGCGAACAAAATAAAATGTTATAAAATATAATACAATACACCTACATAGAAAAAATTAATTCGTGAAACGAATATTGAATAAGGCATTCAAATAATGCATAAAGTACAGTAGCCGGCAAACATCTTGAAATTCTACGGCGTAGTGGGGGGAAGTTCGCGCATCTACCTTTCTACCAACGAGACCCAAATTTCGTCCTCTGCGCATTCCCCCACTACGCCAAAGAATTTCAAGAAGTTTGCCGGCAACTGTACAAGGATTATGAATTCTGTATAGAATCTAAAGAAAATATAAAATTAAGGGAGAAACACGAATATCAGTAAGTGCCTATTGAATAAATAGAGATAAACTTTAACTGCCCAGAAAAAAAAAAAATTTTTTTGTATCACTTAATTGTCGTAGTCCAGAGGCATGACTTCTCGTATCGGTTGTTGCGGGTTCGATTCTCGATGAAATCATAATATATCTACGTGATTCGTGTCCAGTGATTTAATTGAATTAATAAATCGATAATAATTCCAAGTGTATCATCTGCCTCCCACAGCCGCGACGGTGTGTTTTTAATAGAGCGTGTATAATATACGAAGGGTCCACGGAAGGCAGGTGCGCTCCATGGCTGAAGTCAGATTTTGATGCAGATTCGTTGTATTTTATATGCCCCACAAAGTTGTCCGCAGACCGAATGTAAAATGTGTCCAGTTTCGAGTTATAGCAGTTTGAAAAAATCGCTAACAGGGAAAAAAGGTGATGAGTCCTTGAATCATTTTATTTCAAAGGCTAAAATAAGATTATCTATAGTACTTTTGTGCTGGCAAGATATTGGCGAAAATATATTCAGTTAAATTTCAATTTCAATTTACTCGAAAAGTTCAAAATGTCACTTAACACGTCCTGTTCGTGGACCATTCATTTGTGTGGTCTTTTAACAAGGTCATAATGCACAGAAATCATATATTGAATCGTTTCCATATATTATTATCGAAAATACATTCTAATGTGAAGTTTACAATTTAGAATATAGTTCCTTGATATTTAAATCAAATCAGATTAATCAGTTAGAAATATATACAGAAAAAATGTAACGATTTTGGTTTTACCTAATTACTACCGGGACTTGAACCCGGAACTTTCATTTGCCGTTTAAATTAATGTCATTTTTTTACTTTATACTGTGAAGGCTTTCTTTCATTGATTCATCTTATTTATTTTTAATAAACATTTAGTTTAAATTGAAAACACACATCAGAGGTTGTTAACTTATTTCTAAAAAGGCATGAAAGATGTATTTTAATTCAAAGAAACCGTGTACGTGCTTTCCCTGGAAGGCGAGACATAAACAGGAAATAACAAAAATACTCCCACCATACGATTCATGCGACCTTGTTAAATGTGAAAATGGCTTTGTTCAAAAACGCAATTGTTGTAACATCCCACCATCCCAAGAAATTGACTAAAAACTTGTTTATTTTTGGTAATTTGAAAAAAAAATGTTGAAGCACATGAAGTGATAATCTTCAGATTTATAATGAATTCGATATATTTTCAGGACAGAGAGAGTAACTTAACCTCACCAGAGCGGTGGGAAGACAGGAATTTGAGAGAATACCTCAACAGGCCGGAAATTGGTAAGAATATTCATTTATATATTTTTTTAATGAAAACGGAAAGTGGTGTTGCAATTTTAAAACATAGATCTATGTTATTGAAAACAATTAGAAAGATATACAGAAAGAAAAAACTATCGAAAATGCTTATATTTAATTACCACCGGGTTACGAACTCGGAACGCCGATTCGAACCCAGAACTTTTCTTTTCGGAACGGCGATGCAAATCACCACAGTAGTGATCTGTGATTACTAAAGCCCGGTCGCCGAAGAGAGAGATTTTCGTACATTGACCCTACGCTACGTATCCTTGTCGCACGCGTACAATGATGTTGCTGTCATGCTCGCTCGCCGTGCCTGTGCGAGCGTGACAGCAATATAATTGTGCGCGAGCGACAAGTATACGTAGCGTAGGGTCAATGTACGAAAATCTCCCTCTTCGGCGACTGGGCTTTAAGTACGAAAAATTTAAGACTTATGTATCTATTACGAAGTATTATACAAATGTATAAATGAGTCATTTTTTATTCCGTTATAAAATCGTAATTTTAAATACTAATGTAGGACTACACGGTTTTTGTTTAAAGCATCTTTGAGGTGAAATTATTACAAAAATGGCGCTCTATGCACTCTCCTTTTTTATTATCATCTTCGTACTTCAATGTATCTCAAAACCCTTCGAGTCCCCCACTCCACACTCCAGATAACGTTGGAATAAATTTTACCAACCAAATATTTTTCCAATATCTATATGCATAAAAATTCTGTAGATCCTTCTCATCGATTGATTTCGTTTGTTATAAACTATTTTATTTAATATATTTTTTATACTAGTGAGACAGTTACTGCATGAGATTTTAGTTTCAATCTGTCTTCTCACAAAATTAATATTCACTTACTCAGATATCCAAGCGTTCGTAGATATGAAAAACAATATATTTATGATTAATACAAATGAATTAAATATACACCATAATATGTAAGATTTAAGACTTATAATTTAACATAAGTTACATATTTTACCGTCTAATGTTACTTCTACAAGCGAGTCAGTGTTTGATTGCCCACTTTTAATATTTTCTACGAATTTCTAGCTATTGACATCTAAATCGCATTCTTTTACCCTTCCAATTTAAAATTTAGGTTTTTCTGTGCATATTTCATATTCTCATATGACTTTCTACCGGTTAATTAAATCACAATATCAATTAAATATTAATACGCTATTTTTTATCTGAATTTTGCGTCATGAAAAAGCTTTCGATAGAGGAATGAGAATAAAATGGTTGATTTTCACACATTCCAGAAAACTCTTATAAAAAAATTATATGAAACATAATCTCGTAAATTTTATTAATAATTGAACTACTGTGTATATGGATATATTTTTAATCCGTAGGTACGTAATATGCAATTTAGCTGACCAACTTTGAATTTTTTTACGAGAATTTTTTTTTATAAAGTTGAGATTTACAAGAATTTTTTTTTATAAAGTTTCTGCTGTCAGGTCGTTATTTAACGAAGTATTATTTTTAATTAATTTAGATCATTTCAATTTTTTCGTACATATATTTTTCCATTTGTGATTATTTTTTGATTAGTCAAAACGTTTATAAATACTTAATACCGAATCTTAGTCTCCCACATGGCAGGCAGGTATACTAACCACTGCACTGCCGACAGACGCGGATGAGACCTGAAAATATATTTTTAAAAACACCAGCTCTTTAGTTATTAACTATTTTGAATGAAGTTTTATAGCAGCATCACACGATATGATGTTAGGAAAGTATAAATGATTTTTCGGAGTTTTTTTACTGTTACAGTCCTGGCATCGATAAAATGAGCGTACAGAATAAATTACGAAAAAAGTTATAACACACTATTTTTAACGCAGTTTTCGTGATATTTTTTCTGGTGTACCCGCTGTATATATTACAGTAGTTATTTATGTTAAGTAATTAATTTTTCATAATATGAATTCATACTATGAATTGAATGTGTAAACAATTCTTAACTCTAAGGCCCGGTTGTTTCAAGTTCGATCAAAGTGAGCGGTCGATTAAAGCATAGATTTTTACGAAAACGGATCGTCTGATTGGTGGAGAACGTAAAAATCTATGCTTTAAAAGAACGCTTACTTTAATTCATCTTGAAACAACCGGCCCTGACGGGATGAATACCTACGAATACAAACCCACTATAGATTAATTTATTAAGAATGTAGTTATGTACGCTATCTCGCGGAAAGTAAACAAACTACTTAGAAAAATATGTAAAGGTATTTACCACAGCCTTTAAGTCATAACGATAAATCATAAATACTCAGGCCGGACAGTGAGTTCAACCAAATGCAAAAATAAAACGATTATAATTCATATGTAGCTTAAAAGTTCCGAGTTACGCTCACAGAGGGATTCTGAATATTCTAGGCAAATTGCTGATATGACGTCTCGACAAATAATATTATTTTAAGATAAATTATTCAGCCGTTTTGAATGGAGGCGTTGAATATATTTTATTAGACGTTGAATTTGCGAACATGAACACTTTTCAGTTGTTCATTATCGTCTGTATCAGCGGTTACCAAACTTTTACGGTTCACGTCAGAAATCTTAAGGCCCGCACGCACAAACCACCTCAATATTATTGAATGAATGAATTTGCCGAGTTCTCAAGTTGTCAATTGTTCCTTGTTTCACAGCATAACATAAGTTCTTTCATATAGTTTCGTTGGATTATTAATAAGGTTAGGTGCTCAATTCATATAGTTTTTGTTTTGTAATATGTTGTGTGTAAAAGTGTTAACTCTTATAAAATAATTTCAAATTAAATCTAATAACATGACCTCTCGTAAGCGTGAAAATAGTGCTATTTATTTTCGACCGCTGGGAATGAACAAACGGATAAAAAAAATTGTGGTTTGAACAAAAATTTGCCGATGGTAAATTTTATTTATTATATCTCCTGTAAAAAAAGAATAGTGGTGTATTATTTATTACCTTGTTGAATTATTCGTATTCGCCGAATAGTAGGCTTCATTAGAAATTAGTATTCGTTTCACCACTAGTTAAAATAGTCAATTATCATGTGTATTGCGTAAACATGATCAATGTATAAAATAGTGCGGTGATGGTTTTTTAATCGGTTACACACTAAACGTTATTTTAGCATTGTATCTGATTCTATGGATGTAACTGTTTTTTTGCAATTCGATGAGCAACCGGTACTAGATAACAATGAGCGATCGGTACTAGACACCAGTTAAATCTCAGTTACCATTCATCGATGCAATCAGATACAAATCTCAAATAACCGGGTTGTGTGACTGACTATTTGTGACCGTAATGTATGTTTAGTAATGTAATGTAAATGTAAATAAATGTGTTACTGATTTAAACAACGGTCTGACCATCACTAAAAGAGCGCCCCAAAAATAGAAAATAGATAATAAATACTTAAAATCACTAAATTGTTCACAAGGAGGATAAAGAAAGAATGCTGTCATTATATAATTGATCAAAATAGAGGGTTTAAAGGGGAGGTGAGGGGGAGATAAAATAGAGGGAAAAACCGATCGGTTTTTTCCGATCTTCGATCTCCGATTTCCGATCGATAATTACTTAAGAAAATAATTTTGTATGAAATTAACAAATGATATTAAAAATATCCACTCTGGCTAAAAAATCAATTACAAAATCAATTTTGTCAATTGCATAGTGGTGGTTTTTTTCTAAGCCCCTTATATCATTGAAGAAAAGAGACCAATTTTGTTCTCTTTTCTTCAATGATGTAAGGATATATCTACATTACTACGATCTAGAATAAGAAGAAGATGAAGATTCAGCTGTTGTCCCATACTGTCTGTTCGGATTCGGATCCTTTAATGTAAAAAAATTAAATCGGTTCTTATCACATATCATATATATATTATATATTCATATATCTTGATCGAAAATTAAAATTCGATATTGAAAAATATTGAAAAAACACAATGAGGCAAATAGCAACGGTTTAAAGCGAAAAATGAGTCGTTTTTAATTTAAAAATATCATAATATGTATATTCAAAAAATTCTTCGTCAAGTACAGTTGCCGGCAAACTTCTTGAAATTCTTTGGCGTAGCGAGGGAATGCGCAGAAGACAAAATTTGGGTCTCGTTGGTGGAATGGTAGATGCGCAAACTTCCCCCCACTACGCCGTAAAATTTCAAGAAGTTTGCCGGCTACTTGTACATATTAGTTTTTTAATTTTCTAAAATCGGATCGATTTTGAAATATTTTGGTCACCGATCTATAAAATGTGATTTTGAGAAAAAACTCGTTTAAAGTGGTACACTTCGATAAATGCTTATATAAAATTTGTTTTATATTCTTACATTTGTTGTAAATTTTCAGAGTATATTATACCTACATATATTCCCGAAAAACTAAAAAAAATTTTTTTTTCCAAACTCTGAATAGGCATGATCCCTTAATTACGCCACTGGCAGGAATGTTCCCGCTCACTTCTTTCCCAGGAGTGCGATTTCATAAAATAATAATAGCGCTGATCGCCATTATTATTGCGAACCCGACACCTTCACGAGAGGCAGGCGCTGATAACACTATCATGTTTCAATTCAAGTGGAACGCCTTGCTGTTGTATTCTGCATTGCTGGCGGGGTACGGGTCAAAGTACTTCCAGTAGCCAGCACCTACCATGCCCCCTACAGTTCTACTCCCGATTTTCCGAGGTCGCGGATTAACCGGGACGATCAAAGATTTCGTGTTTTTTTTTAAATACCTATTTCGAATTTTTTTATAAAATGTAAATATATTTTTTCATCGGCTAAATAATATCAAGTAAAGAAAATATAAAAACGCAGAATTGCGAAATTGTGACCATCTCAAATCACGAAATTTCGGGAATTCCTATCAATAGCGTATTTATTTTAAGACAAGCAGCAGAGTCCGCCGCAAATCTAATTGTTAATATAAATACTCAACTATGTGGTATATTTTCGACTTATTTAATTGGTTATTCACTTATTTTATATGCTCAGTACTGTATTTTCATGCCGTACATCTGTGTGTGATGTGTATTTTTTTCACCATTTTAATAATTTGGAGTCGCGCGTAAATTTTGCATCAGTGTTATCGCGCGATAAGTGAACGCAATTTTTAGTGTTTTAACTTATTTTCCTATTTTATTGTCTTATTTTATATGTTTAATATTGATTATGTGTGTTTTTTTAGAATTTGGAGTAATTGAAATAATTTTCTGATTATTTTTTTGCGGAGGTTATCCGGTTCTTTTTTCCCTACCGCCCCGGACAATCGAGAGTCTATTTAAACTAGAAATCCGAAGGCACCACGTCCGTGTGGAATTAACGCATATATTTACTATTTTTAATGGAAAGATTGTTACATTTAAAAAAAAAAATTAAACAAAAAAGAGATGCGTGATATAAATCATAGATGTCTCTAGTATTTCATTGAGTAATAAAATGTTAAAACACATTCGTGTGAATAAATTTTAGCACTTTGTAAAACAGATGCGTTTTAATTATAGAGATTGTTAGTTTTGGTATGATATTTACACAGCTTATTCAGTCTGGAATTTCTGTAATTTCCATCACGAGATATGAAGCTTTGAATTATCTAATTAACTGAAAGTAAAATAAGATGCCTTTTTGTTTATTTCACATTTTAACAAGAAAAAACACTAGCGTTTTTAAAAGACTGTGGAGAATTTTTTTATTTAAATGTGTTGAGACTCGCTTTGTGTACTTGAACAATTTACATTGTCTTGATTTATTTCGGTTTTTTCTTTCATTTTATTTGCAATATAAGGGATAACCAACATAGAAGGGAATTCAGATCTCGTGCAAAGCCGATTTTCAGTAAGACGCCTGAACCGCTAAGGCCCGGTTGTTTCAAGTTCGATCAAAGTAAGCGGTCGATTAAAGCATAGATTTTTACGAAAACGGATCATCTGATTGGTGGAGAACGTAAAAATCTATGCTTTAAAAGGACGCTTACTTTGATCCAACTTGAAACAACCGGGCCTAAATCACGGATTTGAAGTTAGCTCGGTTGTACCTAACGCAGAATGAGAAGATTATTTTCTTAAATTATATTAAAGAGATTTATCGCGGGTCACTGTTTGACGTATTTCAGGAAGCGTCGGCCAGTTTGTTTGTGCTGCGTTCTGAGGTAGATTGATTAGATGGAGTTGTTCCAGCGTGCATGACACCCCGGGCTGGTGAAACTAAAACTTTGAGCGTATTTATAGAAGCCTCGTTTATTTGCTCGGCGCGTTGCGCGTTGTATTACGAGCGCCGAAAACACGAAACGACCTAAACTAGACAATAGATTAGACGACTGTGCGCCTAAGCTATAGAACCGTTAACCGTTATACGTTGTTACTGTTAATTCTTCCACTGGCGAGGAAATGAAATGTCCATGTATGTGTAACAACACATATGTGGATTTCTTGCGATTTCGCGAGGTATAAAAACTTAACATAGATAATAGCGGGTTGTAAATATTGTGTGAGCGAAGCCTGGGGCTGGCAGAAGAGGAACGTAAGTAGATTGAATGCAGCGGAGATGAGATCCCTCAGACGTATGTGTGGCAAATCAAATAATGATAGAGTAAAAAATGCAGATTTTAGGAATGAATGTAAAGCTGATCTTAGCATAATTAATAGAATTAAAAAAGGGTCGCTCAGATGGTTTGGGCACGTTGAGCGAATGAATGAGGAAAGAATGGTAAGAAAGATATATAATGCAAGTGTTGATGGCGCCAGAAAGAGAGGGCGACCGCGTAAGACGTGGCATGACCAGATCGACCAGATATTGGAAGATGGTCCCGTTAGAAGCCTCAACAACCGGCGAGCTTGCATGCGAAGATGTATGAGTGTGGATGAGGCGAGAGTTGTATGTCAGGACAGAAGAGTGTGGCGCTCTATCTTCTCTGCCTACCCCCACGGGGAAACGGCGTGATGGTAAGTAAGTAAATATTTCAAATATACAGGGCATAAGAGAACATAAGAGGCATAAGAGAGGGCATAATTCATAATATTATCGCGAAATGAAACGGAAGGATTTGCAAGTAATCGAAGATTTTACAGCACTGTACCTACATCTTTTATACTGAATTGAAAATGACTAGAAAGATGGCCTACTAGACTCGCGAAACATCTTTATAAATACGGCGGCATCGTGCTCCGCGAACGGTTTGTTTTAACGTTTAATAGAAGCCATAGATAAAGTGATAACGGCAGCGAATCAAGAATAGTCGACCAGCTATAAAATACGAGAGTAGGTACCAACCTGCAAGCGAGTTTTCTAGTGCGAACCTGAGCGATTCAAACAACGTGCATCAGTATATCAGAGACAAATTATTTAGAAGTGATACTTAGTGCGAATCACGAGCTTGGTGTAAGTTAAAGAATGGTGCTCCGATTGAATTCGTGTCCAGTGACTTTGGTGAATAAATAAAACGATAATTAAGTGTTTCATCTGCCTCCCACAGCCTCAATCTCGTGACAACACTTTACTGGTAGATTCATGCCTCAATTGTTAGTCGAAAATATTCAAGCAACAATGTTCTAATATCAATAGTTACGGAGATAAGCAACTTCAAAGTATCTTCTGCAAAATGTTGGATACAACAAGTCAAATAAAATGATTAAAACCTTCCAAATAAAATATGGCTTAAATTTCTATTTTATTTTACCCGTATTAAAGCAAATGAATGAAATGAACTGAAAAAAGAAATGCAAACTTTGAAGTCGATTATTTCCATAACTATTGATTTTAGGACATTCTTCGTTGAACATTTTTGTCTCATAATTTGGGTAGGAATCTACCTGTAAAGTTTTGTGGACTAGCTCTGTTACAGCCTGTATATATAACATTAATAATTTCTTTTACTAAACATTTAATTGCATTATCAAAATGTGATATTTTTATAATTAAAAAAAAATTAGATGAATCAATTAGAAAGATTTACAAAAAATTCTATCTATCGAAAAATTATTTGGTTACCTTGCCGGGTAATTATTATTGTTCTTAATAACGATATATTTCTGTAACTACCAAACTACGCAATTGGATGTTTTAGAACCCGGCACAACGCTCTTGTATTACATCACTAATTATGAATGTTCGTCATGTTTGTACGCATTTTCCACAGCATTGGTCACGTCTTATTTTAATCTGGGGAGATTGAATTGTCGCATATCATGATGTAAATAATTGTTTAATTATAACCTCCATTTGCAAATGAGTTTTGATTGTTCTATTTTGGTTGTCGAAGGATTTCTATTATTATGATTAAGAAATTACGATAAGTGCAATGTTTATCTCATCGTTTAAAATTTTACTCAGTAATTTGAATATTTCTAGCTTCAATTAGTGATAAATTGTAGTATTGTTTTGTAAACAGTTTAGAATTTGAAGTAAATTAAAGCTTATACTTACCAGTACCCCAGAAACGTGGCGTATTTTAATCTCAGTGCATTTACGAGTATATCTATCCTTATACGAATATGTTCTAAAAAAATATTTAGTATTTTTTAGCATATTCGTATTAATGATGCAACGAATACGAATACGAATATTCGTACTCGCCGATTGGTAGATATTTAGCGAATATTCGTACTCGCCGAATATCGTCATGAATATTAAAAACAAACTATTTAGAACTGAACGCAACGCAAATTACGGTTTGGATTTGCACCGTGTTTCCGAACACGCCTATATTACACGCACTATATTATCGGGGATTCTATTATCGGATTATTCCGCACACTATATTATCGGGGATTCCCCTAAAAATTGAATGAATGAATTTGCTGAGTTCTCAAGTTGTCAATTGTTGCTTGTTTCATTGCATAACATAGAGTTCTTTCATCTAGTTTCGTTGGGTTATTAATAGGGTTAGGTGCTCATTTCATGTAGTTTTTGTTTTGTAATGCGTATTGTTCGTTCCATTTTATTTTCGTTGCGTGTAAAAGTGTTAACTCTTAAAAAATAATTTCATATTAAATCTAATAACATGACCTCTCGTAAGCGTGAAAAAAGTGATATTTATTTTCGACCGCTGGGAATGTACAAACGGATAAAATAAATGTCGTGCTTTTTGAACAAAAATTTTCCGATGGTAAATTTTAATTATTAAATCTCTTAGTAAAAAAAGAACAGCGGTGTATTATTTCTTACCTTGTTGAATTATTCGTATTCGTTTTCGTCGAATAGTAGGCTTGATATTCATATTCGTGAAAGTAGTATTCGTTGCATGACTAATTCATATATATTTTGGAACAAAACAGTCCGTTTGGTAATGACAGATAAAGCCATGTATTCACTAGGGGACAAATTGTCCCTCAACAGCACGCGCGGCATAGAGTCTACGTGACGTTGCAACGTCGTGCACTGTTCCGCGACCTCGCGCACAACATAGCGCGGCATTTCTACGTGCCGTGGCAACGTTGCCATGCGCACGGTACCCGAGCGTACTCAGTGCAACATTCCGCGGAGCGTCAGTACCACGTGGTATGTTTACAAGTGAATACGCTTGCGCTGTATCTGTCAAGATGACAATGCGGGAAACGAACTCGTTCCTCGAACTCAGCGCGCTATATTCGATCGAAGATCGCATAGAATGTCCGTCCTTCTTTCTCTTTGCAGTAAATAATTTCGCATTCTCCTCTTTTTTCTCCTCTTACTTTTCGATAAACTCATTAACATAAACAGATACGCGGCTATCATCATAACCTCATAAGGCGATATATTTCCGCGACGTCTGGAAAACAATAATTATTTGCAAAAAGGACCTTGTTTTTAATAATATTCAATTTACTACAGTAAAACCTCGTTAACTTGAAATTGCGACCCAAAAAAACATTTCGAATTGCGCGGAACCCCGTTTTCGCCAAATGAGATACCGCAGCTGTCATCCATAACCTCATTAGATGACATTTCCGCGACAAGATATGCGAGTCCCGGTGTGTACACGTCAAATGGCCGCGTCATTGTCCCCGAAACATGAGCGTAGATGTTGATGCGACATGTCGAGCGGAATGTTTCGCGATTTGTCCCCTAGTGAATACATGGCTTAAATCTGTCATGAGTGCAGAATTTTCCGCGCCAACATGACACGTGTATACAATGTAAATGCACACCCTGGCATTTACACGACAAAACATTTATTCGAGGGGAAATAATTTATACTTTACAATGGCGTTACAATTTATACGGCTATACGTACACTCTATCCATCCACAAATCATTATAAAAGAAATTTTTTTCGACACAAGACAGTTTTAAAACAAAAATGGCCGATTATTTGATCAGTTGTTGAAGTAGAAATTTGTTTTTTGTTTACTGTCATATCTGTATTACGGCATGGTTCCACTTTACATATTTTCAACAAATAACTAACTTATAATAAATAACGGCCCGCCTGGCCGTCCTGGCAACTCGCGACTCGCGGCTACCTTCGCTTCTGTTATCGCTGTCAGACGCGCACGGCTCTCCGGTTACTCCCGCGTGTCGTATTTATACTGGCCAACGCTGAAATTTCGAGATATTTCCCGCGTTTTCGAGAAGTTCCTCGCGTTTTCCAGACTTTTGGAGATGTCTCTCGAAAGTCGGAGGTGATTCCAGATCCTTCGGTAGTATTGTGCCAACTTCAAACAACTGTCACTTTGACAGAAGTGCGTGATTCTTTTTTAGCCTCGTTACAATATTTTAATATTATATCTTTATTATTTTGTTCTCACTATATTGTCAGCTGCTCATCTCAGCACAGGTTCTTCCTAGTGAGATGAGCGGCTCCATTTCCTATGTCATGTATCAAGACGAAGATAAATAAATAAATTAAAATTCATTTGCTTTAATAAAAATTAAATAAAACAATCGAAACTTTTTTGCATTTTTTTATCATTTTATTTGATTTGTTTTAGAGATATTGAATTTATAATATTCGATATAAGTTACTTTAATGATAGTCCATTGTTTTACAAAAGATAAGTCAGAAATATTGAAAAAATGTCGCATACCTCCATCATAACTGTTGATGGACATAGTTGAACATTTTTGACTCATAATTTAGGCAAGAATCTACCTCTAAAGTATTGTGGACTATCTATGTCACATCCTGTATAATATGCAATTACAATAAAAAAAACTTTGTTTTTTTTATGTAATTGATTTTCTGTACGTAAATCGAGCAATTCCTAGTTAGATTATTGAATATTCGTAGGATAAAAAAACGTAGCATAATCTTGTTCTTTCACCATACATGTTGGTAGTGTTCGGTACTCTCATTGTTCGACCCGAAGATCGGGTTGAATAACTATGATGCGAGTAGTATTAATATTCGCTTTATCATTTATTTTTAAAATATATTGTACATTACTTTATGGTCAATTCGCACACAATGAATAATTTATTGTACCTAATCATCCTTTTGCATTATGCTATTATGTTTATGCATTATGCTATTATGCATGTCCATTATGCTCTTGCCCAGTCATTTTTGAACTATGCGATTCCAAGTTGGGGAGGTACTTACAAAACCACATTAAAACCAGCTATAACGGCACAAAAAACCTTGCTCCGAGTCATTAATAAGAAACCAATTATATACCAATCAGACAGACTATTCAGAGAATTTAATGTACTGGACGTTAGACAGCTGTTCGTTAAAGCCATGTATTCACTAGGGGACAAATCGCGAAACATTCCACTCGGCATGTCGCATCAACATCTACGCTCATGTTTCGGGGACAATGACGCGATCATTTGACGTGTACACACCGGGACTCGCATATCTTGTCGCGGAAATGTCATCTAATGAGGTTATGGATGACAGCTGCGGTATCTCATTTGGCGAAGACGGGGTTCCGCGCAATTCGAAATGTTTTTTTGGGTCGCAATTTCAAATTAACGAGGTTTTACTGTAGTAAATTGAATATTATTAAAAACAAGGTCCTTTTTGCAAATAATTATTGTTTTCCACGTCACGGAAATGTGGCCCTAGGAGGTTATGATTTCAACTGCGTATCTGTTTATATTAATGAGTTTATCGAAACGTAAGAGGAGAAAAAAGAGGAGAATGCGAAATTCTTTACTGCAAAGAAAAAGAAGGACGGACATTCTATGCGATCTTCGATCGATACAGCTCGATGAGTTCAAGAACAATTTCGTTTCCCCACACTGTCATCTTGACAAATACAGCGCATGCGTATTCACTTGTAAACATACCACGTGGTACTGGTACTGACGCTCCGCGGAATGTTGCAGTGAGTACGCTCGGGTACCGTGCGCATGGCAACGTTGCCACGGCACGTAGAAATGCCGCGCTATGTTGTGCGCGCCGTCGCGGAACAGTGCACGACATTGCAACGTCACGTAGACTCTGTGCCACGCGTGCTGTTGAGGGACAATTTGTCCCCTAGTGAATACATGGCTTAAGTCTACCCTCGTCTTGTACATCAAAAATACAAACCACCTAACAGCAACCAGTAACTCGCATTCACATAATACTAGACAAGCGTTACGAAACCTTGACGAAATACCAAAAACTAAGACAACACATGGACAGAAAAATTACTCATAAAATATATAACATATTTAAAACAGACTTCCCGAAAATCAGAATATACTCAATTAATAAAATAAAAGCTTTAGCAAACAACTGGCTTACCTCCAAAAGTAGAACAGCAACTGGAAATTTACTTACCGTAATTGCATAATAATGTCTATAAATAATAATATATACCTATATAAATGAATTAATTAATTAAGGAAAATAAAAAATTATCTTAAACAAAACTTTAACTCTTTTTACATTAAACAATTATTCTACACATATTTACACTTGGACTTATGACTCACTCAACTTATCACTAACATTGCACTTGATACTTTGTAGATACTTACATTGAAAAGAATAAGGAAATGCATATATATGTTCATAAGATTGCGTAACACACAAACCATAGATAATTTAAAAATGGTTTATTACGCTTCTGTCCCTGCACTACTCCAATATGAAATCATTGGATGGGGAGGGGCGTATAATAACATCATAAACACAGTGAAAATAATCCAAAGATCAATTATAAAAGTAATATTAAAAAAAGAAAAACCTTCTATACACAATTACTTTTCTCTAAATTCCAAGTTCCAAAATTAGAGAATGTTTACAAAAAAACGTCAATTATACAACTAATTAAAGAAAACATAACTGCTAAATTTGAAAAAAACACATCATTAAGATTCAAAAATAATTTTAAAATCCCAAAATATAATACCAAACTGTTTCAACAAAACTACATATACTTGGGCATAAAAAACTTCAATAACCTACCTACAGATATTAAGAAAATCGATGACTTACAACAATTAAAGAAAAAAATAAACCAACACTTTAGATCGATACAATTTGACAATGCATAACAAGACATATAGCTAAGGAACAAATAAGCCAAATCCAAAATAAACTAATAAAGTGTAAGCCCCTCACCAAGCACATGAGCAAGTCTCATTTTTGGAGAGGCAAAGCAATAAAATAAAATGTATCTAAGTAGATTGTAATAGACATGTATTATGATTTAAATGTAGTTTTAATATTAAAGAAAAAAAAACATAATTACTACCTTATGAAAATAAATATTACTGACGAATTCAAAAAAAATATATATAATTGTATTCTATAACGCCACTCTGGGACAGGCGTAGCCTAGTAGAGTGGCTTAATCCACAAATTTAGCAAAAAAATAAATGTGTAATTTTATCTTATATTTTTATTGTTAAATTAGTATTAAGTACCTTTATTTGTAAACAAGGATTTTTTGAAATAAATAAAAAAATAAAATATTATCGTACATGGTATCGTAATATTATCGTACGAAATTCAAAGAATCAGAAAAAGAGAACACCACGTTGCATGTAAGTCACGTTGCAGTTTATAATTCGTCGAGGTGTTGACGACTAATTACCGGCCCTTTGTAGTTGTATCGTTTTGTTGAAAGCGGTGACAACTCATTTTTGTTCTTTGTTTTGTTGAAGCACTGTATCGAATTCACAAATGAACTGTATTAGTATGTGAAAAAGGCTACTGTTCTCGCTAATGAAGTATAGACAAAAATACACAACTAAAAAATACAAAAAATTAGTCACATTCACGTAAAGGTGTCATTTTTCATCACCAGCAATGGTGTAAAGGAACCTCTGCTTGTGTTCAAGCGTAGGTCAATGACGCGTTAGAAAATCAACGGAAATTTTCGAACGTTGATTTTTGTTGTTTTCATTCAAAACACGGGGGACCCGAGTGCCGGACTTCTGGACTTTTCCCTTTGAATTAAGATGCCAAAGATGGCCGCATACGGCGTATCACGTGACTAAAATTCAACTGCTCAGCCAATCTGCAGTCGCTTGAATCTTCATGAGTGATGGTTTAGGCGGTCCTCGTCGAATTCCGGTGGTCGTCCGTATCGCTCTAGTTCGAAATTGACGTCTTTGAAACGCGGAAATCGTCGACGAACTGTCCTTTCATTCATCTTCACAGTGCTCTTTGCAAATATCGTGAGGAGCTTTGGTGGATTTATTAGGTCCTTACATATGAAATTGTCGTTTAGTATGGGAGGAACATAAAGCCGATTTTTTTTTATTATAATATATTTATTTAATCAAAGTATGTACGATTGCTATCTATGCACTTTTGCCATCTCATAGGTAGTTCATCGATCCCTTTACTAAAAAAACCATTCGGACGGGAATCAATAAAATCTTTGAAGGCGGTTTGGACTGCCCCATCGGAGTTGAATTTTTTCCTTTGCAAGAAGTTATCCAAATTTCGAAAAAAATGGTAATCTGTTGGGGCAAGGTCCGGAGAGTACGGTGGATGTCTTAGACATTCCAATTGACGCTCCTCTAATTTGGTAGCCGTCTGTTGTGCAGTGTGTGGTCTAGCGTTATCATGAAGCAGCAGTGGCCTAGAGCGATTAACCAGCCTCGGTTGTTTAGCAGCTAGCTTTTCCATCATGGTTTGCAGTTGCTGACAATAGACATCTGCCGTTATCGTCTGGCCAGATTTAAGAAAGCTGTAATGAACGACACCAGCACTAGTCCACCAAACGCTCACAAGTAACTTTTTTGGAGTCAATTTTCGCTTGGGGCATGGTTTGGCTGGTTCGGCAGGGTTCAGCCATTGCGATGAGCGCTTCCGATTATCGTACAGGATCCACTTTTCATCACAGGTAATGATTCGATTTAACATCCCTTCATTATTGTGCCGGTTGAGTAATGCAACGCAGCAGTCAACGCGCGTTTGTTGATTTGCTTCACTCAATTCGTGAGGTACCCACCTTTCAAGCTTTTTCACCTTACCAATTGCTTCAAGTGGATTAAAACAGTTTTATCACTAACACCGCAGCCTGCAGCTAACTCGGATGTGGTTTGCGATGGATCCGCTTCCACAATAGCCTTCAATTCTTCATTATCAACTTTGGTCTCCGGCCGTCCACGGGGCTTGTTCTGCAGGTCGAAAATTCCAGAACGAAAACGTTGGAACCAAAAATGCACTGTGTTTTCTTTTGCGGCACCGTCGCCATACACATCATTAATCCTTCGAGCCGTTTCTGCAGCACTGGTGCCACGGTGGAACTCGTACTCGTAAATAACGCGATATTTCAAGTTTTTCATTTTGTAAACTGAGTGACGCAAAGAAAAAAACAATTGAGGAAAAAACAAATGAATTATAATTTTCAAAACACAAATACATGAGTAAATAGCTGTATAAATTTGGATTTGGAATTCCTAACCAAAGAGAAGATATTTGAGATCAAATTTGCCAGTACGGCAAAACGCCAATTTCATATGTAAGGACCTAATATTTCCTTGATTAAATGCAAATTTGGTGTCAAAAATGCTCACTTTTGTCTATTTTTCCATTTCGGAGGCCCTTAATTAAATAAAATAAAAAAATTAACGTAAAGCCAAACGTAAAGAGCAGAAAATTTTCCGATCAATTTTATATTTGGCGCTCATTTTAAAATTTGATAAAAACGAACAACACTTACGTTAACATTACAGGGTATAAAATATAAAATTGTACTTAACCCAAGCTTTATAGGTGAGAGGATTGGGTCACAGCAGAAGTATGCCCCCCTCCTCGCATATATTTAAGACACCCCTAGTAAACAAAACGTATTTTTTACAATAGATGTTTTTTTATTTTAAAAAATGTCTTTCCAAATCGAGTCTCTTTAATGAAAAACGTGTTTTTATTTTCATGCGCGACTTATTTAGTAAGACATTATATTTTTTTTCAAATACTTAGTTTGAAATGACCTTTTTGTCATTTTTTCAAAATTTACAAGCCGGTAGTAATTTTTTCAAACAAATCAAACGTATTTATGTGCTGAATAAAATTGATATTTTATACGAACCGTACGCATATTTCACTGAGAAGCAAATCTCGACGTTTCGCTGAAGACTTGTTCAGCGTCATCAGGAGAGCGTCCTATCACCGCGGAGGTGGAGACCGATTTTAAACTTCCATTCTGTATAGGTTAGTTATTAAAGATAAAGAGAAAAAGAAAGAGAAAGATAAAGAGTAAAGAAAAAAGACATATATATGCCCAATGACCAGAATAATAACACATATGTGTTGAATAAAACAGATATTTTTATGAACCATATTCGTCTGTCGATATTTGCTTCTGAAATATACGGTTCGTAAAAAAAAAACATTTTATTCAATACATAAATATGTCCAACGACCTTAATAATAACCTTAATTCAAATGTATTGGAACCAGACCGCGTACCAAAAAAATTTACGTTAGTTCATGTATGGGGTATAAAATCAAAGGCAGCAATATCCAAAAAATTATATTTACTAATTTATAATATACCGAATTCAAGATTTTACAGGAAACATAACCTATAAATATATAGGAAACATGATTTTGGAAGGGATGGATACATAAAATCTAGAATTCAGTGCATTTTTAGTTGGCAATCATCGATGACTGCAATCTAAACATTTTTTTATTTTTTGCATAACGCTGACTGCTTTTTCCCACATGTCATATACACATAGTGGTCTACGGTTAACACCTAATTTTAAACATATATTTTTTATTTCCAGAGAAAGTAGACAGATGGATCGGCGGCTTGTACGACTGGGAGGCCAAGGCCTGGAAGTGGGGAGGGGAAATGAAGACCATGCAGTACCAGTCCTTCTCCCGCATGCAGCACAAGCCTGACCAAGACTTGCGCTGGCACTGCGTCGCCATGATACCCGACTTACATTACAGGTAACACCAGTTGTCAAGGACCATGTTCTTGCTGGCGAGATCTGATAGTGGAATGGACGGATTTCGAGCTTAATCTCTGTACTTTCTCACCCATTTACAATACACAAAAACATGCTATTGTTTTGGTGACTATTAATATACCAGAAACTATTAATATACCAGCCATAATTTTTGAAATTTTCCTGTATTACTTTGTGAAAGGGCATTTTAAATTATATTTAAAAATTATAACGCTGTTAACTTCCACAATATGTTATTTATAATGATTCGAACGATTTCAAAGCTGACATACATATTACTAATACTAAACTTAAGACTAAAGGACGATATGAGAAGTGGTACTTCTACCCTTAGAGTATAAACAATCTAAGCTCCCACCCGACAATAATCTCCCTCCCCCACCCCTCTCACACCTCACGTCTGATGCAAATACAATAGTTAAAAAAAACAGTTTAATCATTTTTAATATAATACCAACAATAATAAAATATCAATACAAGCTCGACGACACGAAGTATACTTTGCAAGCACCTACCTACCCACAGAAATAACTAAACCCTAAATCGCCCGTTAACACGGATGCACTAACTTGTTAACAGGTTGAATTTTTTGCTTTAGGAGCGTAAAATATATTTAGCAATAAAATAAATATTTAGAATTGGCATATGTTTAGTTCTATGTATTGTTTAGTATACTGATTATTTTTTATTTTGAATTAGGATCGTTTATATTGAATTATTATGCGTTTTGATAATTTGTGTTTTTACTTATTATGATTATTTTTTTATTTTATGTACTACTGTTATAGGGGCATGTTGTGTTCTTTTGAACTTTTCCCAGTTTTCGACGAATTTTATTTTTTTCTTATAAACTACCTGTGTATATATAATTTCATAGCTAAGGTAGTATTATTTGGAGCCTCAATAAACAATGTATTGCACTTGTATTTTTATTTCTGTAAATCTTTTTTTATTTGTGCGATACAAACACTTTTATGAAAACTTTAATATTGAAAATTGCACCAGAATTGTAACTGGCATGCACTGTCGTTAAAGAAATGAACTTGTTAGGTTGTTGGTTTGTTTTAGACTTGTCTTATAGATGATTATTTATATAGTGTAGGTACCTACGGGCATTAACCATTTTTTGTCAGTGATTTCATGGATATTCATGTTCATATTCATTTATGGGATGTCCTTCTTCCATCATCAGGCCTGATGGAATCCGAAACATTGGCCGGTACACGGCAGAATGTCGAGAAATTTGTGTAAATTTGGATTTTTTGGATAATGATAAATGATAATATATATATATATATTATCATGGGAAATCCCCTGGGACACGCCCAGGTTCCGATGGTTCGAGGCCGATGAATGGTAACTGAATTTTTGCAATTCGATGGGAAACGATTGTTACACTGGACAATCGATAAATATAAGTTACCAAAATCATATTAATCAAATACGAATAAACTACTCCCGAATAGGATATCCAGTGACAATTGGTAACATTATTCAACCACTGTTAACAATTATTAACTTTTACTTAGCCGATCATTTATATAATTATTTTTTGTCTTCCTATCAATTTATCCACCTTTTTATTATTGTTACTTAATCAATCTTGTATCTACCTATCTTTAAAAATTACTTGGTTACTTTATCTACCTTTTTTAAAATCAATATCTTATATTATTATTATTTTTGTGTTATAACTGATTTTCCTATGTTGTATAAGTGTGATTTAATCTAGAACAAGAAAAATATTAAATTGAGTAATACAACTGCCCCATAACAGGTTTCACCTAGAGGGGCGTTATAAACTAAATTTATGAAAAGTTTTATTGTGATAATATTTAAACAAATAAATTATTCAATAAAGTCTAGATTTTACTAAAATATTTTTCATTTTGCAGGTGGGCTGCGAAAAGCTGTGTGGAAGGCAAGCATTACGTTTGCCAAACCAAGATACGCAAGGTGCCGAAATCTGACCGAAATAAACTTCGACAACGGTGGAACCCTATCGGTACCGGTAACAGGAATAACGAAATTCCAGTACCAGACATAATAGACTACGAAGCTTACAACAAACATTCGGATAACGAGCTTAATCCTCTAAATCCTAAAGTCAAAATTAACAAAGGTAAGAAAAGGGGTCAAAGAAAGGATAAAAAACACAATATGTTTTCTGAGACTTCAGCGAACGTTGACGAGACTCCAGAATCCCTGAAAAATCCAGAGGTCATCGGAAGAACTGCCTACGCCCACAGGCAAGGAGGCAAACGAAACGGGACGCGAGCGCACAAGAAGAAACCCTTCCCCGGGTTCGTGCGGAACAAGGAAGACCCCGAAGCTGCCTACATCCATAACATCAACGCTCTCAGGTCCGGCAACAGCGGGCTGTCCGTGGTCCAAGTCAACAAGCACCTGCGGCGACTCGAGAGGCTCAGGAAGAAAGAGGAGAGAGCGAAGCTGAGGAAGGAAAGACTTCACGACCAGCAAAACAGGAACAGGAACACCAAGGCAGACACGGGCTTGCCGGACTCGGCGCTGGCTCCGAAGATTAGCAGAATCAGGAGCAGGAACCTGATCAACGCCGGGGCGGGCTCCCGCGAGTCGAAGAGGTCTAAGAAACTAAATGGCGGGAAGCAATTTTTATTTGAAAACGTAACGCAAAAGACCTACGTTATGAATAATCAGTTGAGCGCACTGCATCCTAAAACCATAGTCGAAGTTCACGAGTTTACTAACTAAGTCAAAATTATACGATGCTTCCAGTGATGGAAATGTCTTATTATTATAAAACAAATCACGTATTTAAAATTTATTAGGCTAATGCATAATTATCCACCTTTTTTTAAAATTACATATGTAATAACATAACCAATAACGAAAACAAACTCAATACACAAAGTATAATCATCATAAGGTGGCGTTGCCATCAATAACATCAGTTACTGCTTCCCATTTGCCTTGAAGACGATCGATTCCGAGGGCGAAGAGTGTCCAGTATTCAGATCCAACTTTCGTTCTCTTCCACAGGCATCAGATGGGCCTGGTCATCAAAATCTAAATATCGAGGCATTCCTGATGTACGATAGTATTACAGTAGCCGGCAAACATCTTGAAATTCTACGGCGTAGTGGGGGGAAGTTTCCCCCTTTCCTTTCCACCAAAGAGACCCAAATTTCGTCTTCTGCGCATTCCCCCACCACGTCAAAGAATTTCAAGAAGTTTGCCGGCAACTGTACCAGCTTTGAAGCGATCAAACCACTCTCGGCATCTCTTTTCACTAATCGTTTCTTCGTTGAGATCACCACCCTTTCTCGAAGTGGCATATCGTAAGTATATATTTATGATTAACGATGCGCATTTTAATTTCCTAACCCTATTAAAGAATTATATAATTGTATATAAACATGAAAATAAAAAAAACAGAACCTTGCGAAAAAACGGCGGATACTTATGCATAAACCTAATATTTTTTTTACAACTTACCATTTTGTAAAGAAATGTTATATATTTACTTAAATTACTACTTATTAATTGATAATTATGTTATTTATGTTAATCCAGCGTTCAAAACTGTTTCACTTAATTCAAAAAAGTATTTTGTTCCGTGTTATTTTCAAATTTCCATTTCCATCACTGATTTCATGACACTTATATAGAAATCACGACCACGATGCCCTCTGACATCAAACTGTGACATTACTTTTTTGAAATGACAATACTTGGTCGGACTTGCGGGTTAACCCCGGAGCACGGTCCTAGGATCCGTCTTCAAAAGCTAAATATTAACCAAATTAATGTAGGTGCATCTAAAAATACGAATGTTATTTTAATTTATTGTTTTGCATTAGTCGTTAAGCATATTTTAGTGAACCATTTGTCAACTCGGAGGACGTCGTCCGATCACTTTTGCTGCGGAGAATGTTTCCCGAGTGGCAGAAGATACGATTTTTTAAATTATTTAAACTAGTTTTCCAGTATTACAAGCTTGTACATTTTAAATATACGTTTTTATACTCGAAATTTGTTTCATTGCCCGATAAAACATGATAATTTTTGACATGGCGTAAATACCACAATGTATTTGTCTTTTTTAAATTCAGCTGTAACCTAAAGGATGGTCATCAAACCTGTTTACAAGCACCTGATAAATATTATAATAGATGATGATCTCAAATTAAAAACATGGTATCCGGCGCTTCAAAATCAATCTCGTCGCAGATTCCACAACGATAATGATTAGATAATAGATTAAACATACACACAACACAAGACAACTCGTGACAACCAGGTCACACTATCGTATTGCCAGGTAACACATAAACACATCCTGCTTTCAACATGGAATTGCTAGTCAATACTTAAAACAACACTGACAACGTTTGACTCTGCTTTCGACACGGTATTGCAAGCCAATACTTAATCACAACATCAACACTCACAATTATATATCAGCCCTAATTATGGACACTGCAATGTGATCCGAAAAGTTGGGCAGAAAGTCGTTAAAACACTGCATAATACCCCAGAAAACAAAAAAAAAACGGCCGTAAAAATCAAATAATATTCTGAATCTGTTATTTCACATGGTATGATAATATGAGCACCGGTACCGTTGTGCCACTAGTCCCCCCTAGTCACCGGGCCTGAGTAAAAAAAAAAATTCACGTCTTCACTTTCATTATGACAGTCCATTGTCGTTGCAAAAAAATAGGGTTAATTTTAGGAATTAATTATTCAACATCTAAAAATACAAAGTGGTTTATATTTAGCTATTATTTATATACATACATGTTGATGAAAAAATGGTTAACATATTTATTTAAAAAAATTATACAACGATGCGTGAAAGTCTGTTGCACTGAGACAGCAAAATGGTGTAAGTATATGTTATCTCTACGTCTAATTAATTAATCAACTTCAAATTTGGACTGCATATATGAACTAGGTATGTATGTATTTTTATTCATACATTTAGGCCCGGTTGTTTCAAGTTCGATCAAAGTAAGCGTTCTTTTAAAGCATAGATTTTTACGTTCTCCACCAATCAGACGATCCGTTTTCGTAAAAATCTATGCTTTGATCGACCGCTTACTTTGATCCAACTTGAAACAACCGGCCCTTAGACAGATACCGTGTTGGAACTGAGTTCACAAAAAAAATTACCGTGAGCACGTAAGTGTTGTGGATTTTCGAAAATGTGAATTTCTAAAGAGTGTCACAAATCGTAAGTTTGACATCATTTATTGAATAAATATGTATGACATTTATTCAATAATGTCTTACATGTCACCATGATACACGAGTATGATAAAACATATTATGTGTTTTCATAGATATATAAGGAAATACGAAATTAATTATATGGCGTGGCCCATCGGGTACGCCGGTTTTAAATTTTTCTCCATTTTTTAAATATATATTTTTTAAAAAATGGACGAAAATTTAAATACGGCGTACTCGATGGGCCACCCTTTATAATATACAAGAAACCAAATCTCAGGCAAAGTTGCATAGTAAATCTAGTCAAATAAATTTATTTAAAGATCTATTTTTTTTATATATAATTTTCTGGCACCCAGTAAAAGGGTGTTGTTGCCGATCACTAATCAAAAAACATTTACATTCAAATTCGTACACGCACGCATACATATGCGAGTAGTTTATTTACATATGGCATACTCATATGTATTACATATATTACTGCAAAAATATCTAATTCTCCATCCCTTATTATAATGTCGCGAGTTACAATAGAACCTCGTGAATTCGAAATTCAAGGGAGCCAAAAAAACATTTCAAATCATGCGGAATCTCGCTAAGTCGAAATTCAAGGAAATGAATAAAATAGCGATGCGATTGCGAAATTCGCCAAAACTCGTAAAACTTAAAAGAAAAACGTACGTATTTTTGCATACGTTTTTCAAGAAATCATTTTGAAAATGCAATAATTATCATGTTACGAGTAATGCAAAGATCTCGATATTACATCTAAAGTACACGATATTGACATATTTGCTGTCCTCATTTGCCAAAAAATCAAATTATTTTTTTCCATTTCGCCATGTTTGGATGGCCGTAACGAAATTTTTATCGAAGAAAGCGTGCACAGGATTCCCCAAGTTCAGGGATCGCGACATAATATGTATAAATAATATGACATGTAGATATAGATAAAGTATAACCACAAGAAACCCCACACGAATGCGCGCCATGATGAATCTGCGCGCATTATTATTTTTTTATAATTTAAAAAAATATTCTTAGGTTTTCACGGCCGTTCAGAATCTTTTGTGATAGTTTTCTGGGATATTCTGCCATGTATACGTGACCTCTCTGGCCAACGTTTCGGATCCCATTGCAGGGTCCATCATCAGGGCTGATGTTGAAATCTGCTACACACATCCATAAAAATGTTGAGTCTTTCTTTTAGACTTGTTGCTGGATCAGTACTTCTTTTGTACTATTCGAAGACAATGGTTGGCCTTTCTTTTAGGCATCGACGGAGTATATTAAAATATGGAACAACCTCTTCATGTTACGAGAAAGGCGTGCCATGGTACTGCATTTCGTGAAGACAAAAATGGTCAAATAAAAGGTGTTAGTAACATCCTATCCCGTCTATCGCTTAGCCGGCGAAATGAGAGGTTTTTTTTTTGGGTCGCAATCCTAGGATTGGTCTGCAACAAGCACTCGCCCTCTCCACTCCTCTCTGTCACCTGCCAGCCTCTTCATCTCTTGGTAGGTGCTACAGCGCATATCTCCGATAATCTGGTCTACGTAGCTTAATCTCGGGCGGCCTCTACGATTGTTGCCTTCAACATTTCCCTCGACGATGGATAAAAGCAGGCCCGGATGCCTTATATTATGGCCTATCCAAATTGGTCGCTGTTGAGCGATTCTGTAAAAGAGCCGCCTCTTTTCGCCCACCCTGCTCAACACCTCGTCGTTTCGGATATGTTCAGACCAATGGATCCTCGCTATGCACCTGTAGCACCACATCTCAAAGGCCGCTAGCCTCCCGGACATGCTCTGGCCGATGGTCCTTGTTTCGCTGCCATACATCAGAAAACTCCAGACAAGAGTTTTATTCAAGTTTGTCCGAACCTTTAAATCTATGTTAGGGGTTTCTAGGATTTTGGATTTTTTGTTGAAGGCGACTCTTGCCTGTTGTATTCTGCTTATGATGTCAGCCTCTGAGCGGCCATCTTGGGAAATTTTGCTACCCAAATATGAGAATTCTTTCACTTGTTTGATAGCGACGCCATTCAAAACAACATTTGTCGACACTTCTTCTCTTCCAACAACCATGCGCTTTGTTTTGTCTTTGTTTATTTTCATGTTGTATTTATCTGCCAAAACCTTTTCCATCTTTCTCAAAGCCTCGTTCAATTCTTGTTCCGACTCCGCAAACAGTGCAATATCGTCGGCATTTCCGATCACGTCAATTTTTTGTCCTTGGATTCTCACGCCGAGCCAATCTCTCATTTTTTCTCTCACCTCGTCGACAGCCTGTTGTATGTAGCAATTGAACAATGCTGGTGACATCGAGCAACCCTGTCTTACTCCCTGGCCAACACTTGCCTCAGCACTGCTGTCTCCATATGTTATTACAGCGGTTTCATTTTTATATAAGCTCCATATTGTGCGTCTATCTTTGAAGCTTAGCCCTATTTTGTTGAGCACTTTAAAAAGCTGCTTCCAGTCTACCTTGTCGAAGGCTTTTTCCAGGTCTATAAAAGCCACGTATGTGTTTTTGTTTTTCCTTATTCGTTTTTCTAGAATAAGTCTTAGACTAAGAATTGCGTCTCTTGTGCCTGTTCCTCTTCTAAAGCCAAATTGATCGTCCGAAAGTACACTTTCAATCTTCGTTTCCTCTCTTTTCATAATTATGTTTGTCAGTACCTTTGATGCATGCGATATCAGACTTAAGGTTCTGTGCTGCTCGCATTTAGTTGTGCCAGGTTTCTTTGGTAGTGTGTTTATTAAGCATTTAGTGAAATCCTTAGGTATTTCTCCTGTGTCATACATTTTGCAGGCAAGTCTTTATAGTGTATCAATTGTGCCGCTGCCTGCATTTTTAAGCAGTTCTGATGAAATATTAGGTCCTTACATATGAAATTGGCGTTTTGCCGTACTGGCAAATTTGATCTCAAATATCTTCTCTTTGGTTAGGAATTCCAAATCCAAACTTATACAGCTATTTACTCATGTATTTGTGTTTTGAAAATTATAATTCATTTGTTTTTTTCTCAATTGTTTTTTTCTTTGCGTCACTCAGTTTACAAAATGAAAAACTTGAAATATCGCGTTATTTACGAGTACGAGTTCCACCGTGGCACCAGTGCTGCAGAAACGGCTCGAAGGATTAATGATGTGTATGGCGACGGTGCCGCAAAAGAAAACACAGTGCGTTTTTGGTTCCAACGTTTTCGTTCTGGAAATTTCGACCTGCAGAACAAGCCCCGTGGACGGCCGGAGACCAAAGTTGATAATGAAGAATTGAAGGCTATTTTGGAAGCGGATCCATCGCAAACCACATCCGAGTTAGCTGCAGGCTGCGGTGTTAGTGATAAAACTGTTTTAATTCACTTGAAGCAAATTGGTAAGGTGAAAAAGCTTGAAAGGTGGGTACCTCACGAATTGAGTGAAGCAAATCAACAAACGCGCGTTGACTGCTGCATTGCATTACTCAACCGGCACAATAATGAAAGGATTTTAAATCAAATCATTACCTGTGATGAAAAGTGGATCCTGTACGATAATCGGAATCGGGATAATCTCATCGCAATGGCTGAACCCTGCCGAACCAGCCAAACCATGCCCAAAGCGAAAATTGACTCCAAAAAAGTTACTTGTGAGCGTTTGGTGGACTAGTGCTGGTGTCGTTCACTACAGCTTTCTTAAATCTGGCCAGACGATTACGGCAGATGTCTATTGTCAGCAACTGCAAACCATGATGGAAAAGCTAGCTGCTAAACAACCGAGGCTGGTTAATCGCTCTAGGCCACTGCTGCTTCATGATAACGCTAGACCACACACTGCACAACAGACGGCTACCAAATTAGAGGAGCTTCAATTGGAATGTCTAAGACATCCACCGTACTCTCCGGACCTTGCCCCAACAGATTACCATTTTTTTCGAAATTTGGATAACTTCTTGCAAAGGAAAAAATTCAACTCCGATGGGGCAGTCCAAACCGCCTTCAAAGATTTTATTGATTCCCGTCCGAATGGTTTATTTAGTAAAGGGATGAACTACCTATGAGATGGCAAAAGTGCATAGATAGCAATGGTACATACTTTGATTAAATAAATATATTAGAATTAAAAAAAATCGGCTTTATGTTCCTCCCATACTAAACGCCAATTTCATATGTAAGGACCTAATATTATCTATTCCTGGTGTTTTATTATCTTTCAATCTTGAAATGGCAGTGTCAAATTCACTTCTCAAAATAGCATCTCCATCTTCAAGTTTGTGTTTACTGGGGTATTATGCGGTGTTGTTACGACCTTTCGGGCTGACGTTTCGGATCCCATTGCAGGGTCCATCATCAAGGTTAATGTGTTAGCCGATTTTAACCGATTACACAACCCAGATACCCACCAATCTCTAGACAGACCTTCATTTTGTCCATACTGTCTCACGGAAATCCTATATAAACCCGATTGTACAGCTCAAATTAAAACCAACATAAACGTGTAAAGTGACTAATATAATATTTAAATTAAAAACAACATAAACGCGTAAAGTTACTAAAAAATTTATTACGCGATTCTAAATAAAACGAAACCCGTAGTTAGTATAGATCAGCTACATAAATCCCCGTTGAATTCTCCGCAAAAGCGATATACAAATTCGAATCATCGTCTCTAACAATCTACCAATGATAACTGAGCGAATAATCAAGTAAAATAAATAAAAGGTCTTAGCTATCGTTGTACTGCGAATCCTGGATATTCCTTCTTGGTTTTAACTCCTTTTCCTTGTTCCTTGCTTGTCCAAATGTATTTCTCCTTAACCGATCCCTTCGGCGGTCCAGCTGCAAAATAATTAACGGTAGGTCGCTAGTAAAAAGGGCATCACCTCCGGTCCCCTTTTACTGAAAAATACCAAGAGCCTCTATACAGGCGCCGCCGTCTTATATAGTATCCGACTTCCTCTTCTCGGCCCCCCGCTGCCACCGAACATCACTTGTTGTTGTTTTAAAACCCACTCAACCGAGACGCCCAACCCGCCCAGTGATCGGTCCGTTTCGTTCACATGTTTGTATGTCGGTTCCCGATGTTGAAGCCTCGGTACTCTTTCTTGTAAAGTTATGATTTACCCTCCATTCTTTGCAAGTAAATTTATAAAATATTTATAATTGTTGCCGTCTACGCCTCGGGCCCATACGATGTAGTGTTATTCACTTTCTTTGTGAAGCATAAACTACCTTCGGAATAATAGTTACAATTTCGATAAAATTTTGAATATTCCATAGAGTCATTTATTATCAAAGATTTTAAACAATCTCGATGAAGAGAAAATATTTCCTCAGATGTTTTGCATTTGACTATCTAACATTTTAAATTAAGGTTTTTCCAAATTTTAGCCAATCTGCGTGTATGTTCTGTAATTACAACCATCACAAAGTTTTTAATCAATAATATTGTATTTATTAAGCAAATATTCAAATAAAATATCGTTGTTAGTCCATAACTTTTCTTTTATAATTTATATAGAGAGTCTTGTGAATTAATTCAAAATTAAATTTAAGTGCGATAACACTCCTTAGAAAATTACTTTTCAATGATGTTGTTTTTTTTGCATTCAAGCGTCCTTGGCTGAATGAACTTAGTTATTTTCTAAATTATTAATAACCATACCTCAATCTTACTTGTGTCAAAAACTTTTTAAACTTACAATAACTCTTAATTTTTTATATATTATTCCACAATTTAATTACATTTCCATAACTTAGCAGTATAATACAAGAAAAATAGACATTATATGAGAAAGTATTTGATTTTGCAATATATATAAAAGTGCTGATTTAGTTTAATTAATAATTTTACGAAGTTATGTCTGAGATTTTCACCTAAAACTTTTGTAGAAAGTACCTATTAAACTTGGGAATCCCAAAAACATATGTAAATAAAGCAGTAATATATAAAAATATTTTCAAAATGTTTTTATTTATTTATTTTTTCGGAAATAAAACAGACACAAGTTAATGATAATATATATGAATAAGAGCATGAGTTGTCGGTATCGGACATATTAACCTGTGTTCTATCATACGTATTTCAATTATAAATATGTAAGCTACCTATTATCATTTTTTTTAAATATGCACATCTATATACATATTATGAAAAATTTTCAGAGCAGAATAATTCCCATTCCCCTTAGTCTTGTTGAATTTAATTTTTCGCAATTATCTTAATTAAATTATAATTGAATATTAATAAAATAAAACATTTGCCAGTAATTATGTTTTTTCTTCTTCTATATCCTAATCTAAGAATTATGTGATTCTACAATTGAACAATGCTAAGTACTATTACTGAGTGTAAAACATGTTCATCTATATTATAATTACTCCAACCAATGTCGTTTCTGCATTTGGATGATGATTTCTATTTGTATACAATAATTTTGCCGCGTTGCTTATCTGGTCCTGTGGCGCAACGAATACCACGTCTGACTGCGGATCAGAAGATGCCAGGTTCGAATCCTGGCAGGAGAATTTTTTTTTACGGTCGAGAATATTTTTTTGTTGAAATTTTAATTACATTTTTGGTTTTGAACATTCATGAACATTCATTTTTTGTATTAATTTTTTTATGTAACAAACCAAATTAAACAAAGAATACAATGTCGTATGTTTCTGCATTTGGATGATGATTTCTATTTGTATACAATAATTTTGCCGCGTTGCTTATCTGGTCCTGTGGCGCAACGAATACCACGTCTGACTGCGGATCAGAAGATGCCAGGTTCGAATCCTGGCAGGAGAATTTTTTTTTACGGTCGAGAATATTTTTTTGTTGAAATTTTAATTACATTTTTGGTTTTGAACATTCATGAACATTCATTTTTTGTATTAATTTTTTTATGTAACAAACCAAATTAAACAAAGAATACAATGTCGTATGTTTCTGCATTTGGATGATGATTTCTATTTGTATACAATAATTTTGCCGCATTGTTTATCGGGTCCTGTGGCGCAATGAATAACACGTCTGACTGCGGATCAGAAGATGCCAGGTTCGAATCCTGGCAGGTTGGAATTTTTTTTTACGGTCGAGAATATTTTTTTTGTTGAAATTTTAATTACATGAAATTTAATTTCAATTCCGCTCTGACTTATTAATCGGTTAGAAATTTTGAATAAATACATTGTCTTAATTATATCTAAACTACCCGTAATTAAAAGTGGAAATTTACCAGATATAATTGACCGCGAAGCGGCTGACGTAGGCATAGGTAAACAATTGTGTTTGCTGCACAGCAAACACATTTGGCCGCAAAGCGGCCACAATAGCAAAAATGGAAGTTTGCCAGATACAATTGGCCGCGAAGCGGCTGACGTAGGCATAGGCTGCACAGTAAACACAATTGGCCGCGAGGCGGCCACAATAGCCGCCCGCAGGGCGTAGCAGTAAGCAATCGGCGAAGCCGATTACTTTCCTGCTAGTTTGATTTATTTTCCCACTTCTCTCAACAACCTAATAGATAACAAGTAAGTACCTACGGCATCGTTCTTTTTAGATATGTTTCCTTAATAATAATTCTTAAAATATTCATAAATTAGCTGAAAACCAGGATTCCGTGGTCGTCAGCTTTACTGTCAGATCGGAATATTATGATAATCGAGACTACCAGGGTTTGATGATGGTCGCCGAATTTTTAAGTAGCTCTCAAGAACATTTTGAACGAGAAAATTGACTACTTACTTTTTCTAATCTACCGGAATTGTAAAACATAGGTATATATGTTACAGTGAATCTGATTTTCTAGTGAGTCCATCATTCACTGGCATTTTAGAGAAAGTATATTCAAGGTCATTCTTATCATATTCAAAGAGTTTTTCACCAATAGAAATGAATACAATATTTTAACTTGCACTTACTAGTGAATTTATTGGTTTCCGAACTGTCAAAAATTAAATTTGACAAGTCTGAAATCCGTTTCCGTAAAAATCTATGCTTTTAAACGAACTTTTATTTATCCAAACTGAAACAACCGGGCCTTGAATAACAATTTAATAAGTCATTGCGTGAACAAGGTTCTTACTGCATTATTAATTTCTTCTGTGCAAATCAACATTATGTAGGTAACGGATATTATTAAAATAGTCATTTTGAAGTGTTGAAAGTTTCGTCTGCACCAATTCTTCATTATATGATTTTATAACAAGATTCTAATGGCACATGGACCTTGTTTTTCAAAATTTATTTTGCGTTTTGTGTCTCATTCTACACTAGTCTAGTCCAAAGTCATCACAAAGCGACAGTATTTCTAATTTTTATCCTTTGAGCGATAGCATATTCTCTATTCTGTGGCGATAGTTCTGTTTCTCGAACTGTCACACTTCTGGACTGGTCTTTGATATTCAATGATTAGTTTAGGTAGGTAACTAAAACGTAATATATTTTTAAAATTTTAATCGCGAACACTTACGAAATTCTGATCATCTTATAATTCAAAAGACAGTCGATTAAACTCATAAAAATGATACGGTGCGAGCAAGCTTCACGTCTGTCACCGACGTCGAGCCGAGTAAGTTTGCGAACTTAAAAACCGCGCACTTTATGTTGTACGTCTACCACCCGTGCTTACACGTGCGCAAACAAGAAACGCAAACGACATTAGACACATTTTTGATAAAAAGATAGAAAATTGGAAATGCGGAAGAATCTGAATGAATTCAAACGTAAATGATGACTTAGAATCTCTTTGATTTTTGTATTTTTCGCATCGAGTGTTTGTTACTTGACGCACTTTTAAAGGTTCATTTAAAATTAATAATACCGGGTGTATGTTTATTTATGTTTCTATATTTGTAAGAAATAAACTTTTGTTGTATTGTTATAAAAAAAAACATATTTAATAAACTTAATTGACAAAATACATATTCATTAATAAAAATTTTCCCTTAACCCCCCAATATTTACATGGTGACATAACCTCGTTTTGTTCCGGCAGTCGTCAGATATCATAAAAAACCCGAGTGCGCGATCTTTCAGCCGACACCTTACTTCGCGATTCGTATTCGTTTTGCGGTGCCGCTGTCCTATTTTAATTTAGGAGTTAAAATAGGACCGCAAAATGAATAAAAATCGTCTAGTGTAGTGCCGCCTTTATACTTTCTACGCTTTAAGAATTACGTGTACAAATTGATGGTTTCACCGATATATTGTCTATGCTTTGAGTAATGTATTTTCACGGATTATGTGTAGTGAATCTGAGAATTCGTTGATTTAGATGTTTTCACTGCCCCCACTCTGCCCGACCGGGAAAAGTACATTTTTACTAGTGAAAGTATAGTCTCACTAAAAATGCAAATTCGCTGTAACATATACACGCGCAATGATTTCAAATCAGACATACATAGACATACGTATATGTTCCAAATGATTAATAAAATAAATTTGTCTACGCTTAAGTAGAAAGTCGCCTCCGGTATTATTATGTTATCTATGCCTCTAGCAACACCTCCTAAGTAGTGTTGCCTCTAGTCAGATATATATTTATCTCTTATCTATGCTCAGTCACCGAGACCGAGTCACCATTTCTATGCGAGTCACTTATATTCTCTTTTCTATGGCGAGTCACCAGTCTTCCAAAGTTATCCAAAGCGTTTGACGGTATTGAAACATTATTTTAAAACAGAAAAAGAAACATGATGGAGGTTGCTAGGGCTGAGGAAGTGCAGGTAAATATTTAAAAATGCACTCAATTCTACATATAAATGATTTAATCTTATTCATCTAAATCCGGCTTTGCATTTATTTGATAAATTCTCTATAATGTTCCAAGTTTCACTGGCGGACATATTGCTTTTTGAAATGCCTAAATTGGCATGCTGCTTTCGTGCCCACGTCGCTATGACAGTTAACATTTTTATTTTAAATATATCCTTCTGAAGCCAAAGAATTTACGAACTATATTTCTTCAACTTGTCCATCGTCATATTAAATGAGAAATTTACATGAATGCTTGATCTGACGTCGGATCTTTTTCATTATTTGACATTTTACTATTTAGGATAATTTTTACTAAAAATAATGGCAAATTGTGCATTAGAAAAACGCATTTCTACTTTAAAACTGCCCGTTTCGTTGTTCTGGTCAGTGTTTTTCTTCTTTTTTACCGTAGTATATTAGAATTTGGAAATAGACTTTCGAATTCGAAAGTAAGATAAATATTTAGCGGTGTTCTTAAATTTCTATTTGTTTATTGACTTGGCATTGAAACATTTTAGCCCCTCTCTGCTGATCCTCCTAACAAAGAAGAAGGGACAGAAATTGCTCCGGAATTTTTGATTAAACACCCTCTTCAGAATTCCTGGAAGTTGTGGTACCTTGAGCCCATCAAAGGCGCCAGTTGGGAAGATATGCAGAAGGAGATTACTGCATTTGACACGGTTGAAGATTTCTGGAGGTATATATTTTTTAACACGTTTAATGAGGAGCACTGAAGTAATGGATAATCGTAATTGTTCAGAATAAATTAAAATAACTTTTTTTTTTAATAATTTCTCCAGAAAACAGCTATCAGATAGTTTTGTCCCAATTCCAATCATGTACATGTGTGGTTACCTTTTTTTAGAATAGTTGTCTGATTTACTACTGTTTACCTGTATCTACCAGGAAGCGGTTAGTCAGTGGACTAATAAATAGGGATGATTGATCAGAGACAGTTTTGTTGCCGTTCAGAGTAATGCAGTGGAAAACAGTTAACCTTAAAAAATATGCCGGTCCTGACAAAACACATTGTGGTTTCATGCATTTATTTTCTTTTGAAAAACAAAATCTGTATAATATCAAAAATAAATGTTTTGGTGAGGCATCATCATAAAGTTATGTATGACTCAACTTTCTATTAACTAGGCTGATGACTAATAACAGATAATAAACAGGAATGCCCTACACCACCTTAACCATTTTAAAGAAATTAGATTGCTACCCTGCCTCCTCTCCAAATTTTTTAATACAACTTATGTTTCTATTGACTAGGCCAGCACATGTAATGAAATCCGCCAAGCAATACCAAAATAAAACAGTATATACAAAAAAGATTTAAAATTCTTAAAAAGTGATCTGCCTACCTGTCATATTTTATTTAGAAATTTACTTTGTATAGGTGAGAGGCTGAGTACTGCTTTACAAAGTAGACTTGATGTCACCTTATGTAGTCTTAGAGTATATACAATCTATAGAGGGATAACTACACATTTTACCAAACCTGTACGCGTGTTAAATAGAGCTTACTCAGTTTAAACAATATAGTAACACAAAAGAGAAAAAGGGACAAAAAAGATCACCCGGTCGGGTACGTCTTTAATTGCTTTGTAAGCGTTCTTCTGCCCCCATTGCTAAAATGAGGGCAGAAAGCCAATATAGCAAAATGTTCCTATGATTGTTCAAGCAACACGAACTGTAGAATCGTTTACTTAGATATAGCCAACATTTAAAAATAGATCCGTCTCATATAAAAATTCAGAATTTTTACGAGTAAAAAAGAGAAGGCACTACATGTATGCCTCTAACTAAGCTGAATATGGTATTTTTATGGCATAAATGCACAAAATTTATGGTGCCGGCAGGGCTGCGCTAAAATATTTTTGAACATTAAATTTTAGAATAAAAATTATTTATTATTTAAAGTATTCGGATTGGGGTATAATTTTTTTGTAGGTGAAAATGGAAAAGGCCTGTATTCTCGGGGAATTATTTAAAGTTTTTTGCGTACCTGAGTAATTTTAGCGTATATTTATTTATCCAATTTAAAACTACCAAATGGAGTAAAAATTATTCAGTCTAATAAAAAAAACAGGGTTTTTGGGTTTTCGAATTCGCATAGAAAGTTTACAATTATTAGTTAAGACGTATTTAATATCAAAGTCCCCAGGGTTAAAATATCTAATGATGTACAAATTCAATCAAGACCATATTGAATTATTTTTTGGAGCTATACGCTCACATGGGGAATATAATAACAACCCAACCGTTTGCCAATTTAAGTCCGCTTACAAGAAATTACTTATACGCGCAGAAATCAAAGATAATGTAAATGGAAACTGCATACCTTTATCTTCAGGTTAGTGTTTTATGCCGTGTTATTCTGACCTTTCGGGCCGACGTTTCTGACGATGGACCCTGCAATGGGATCCGAAACGTCGGCCCGAAAGGTCCGAATAACAAGGCATAATACCCCAGAAAACACTAACCTGAATATTTTGAGTGGCCGTGAAAACCTAATATTTCTACATATTAAATAATCCATATACGTATTTTTATAAAATCAGTACATCTCACCAGTATAATGTTTTTTTTTTTTAATCTGTTTACTGTGTACATATTACAATTTAATATTGTATAAGATGTTAAAAAAATAACAACACAAAATAATTGGTCACAATTCTTTTCATATGACAGCTTACTAAAATGATATTGAATTTGTGTTTGTGCAAATATGTATTGCACTTAACACCGACAAAATGATACAATAATAAATTTTGTTTTTCAGCATTTATAATCATATCAAACAAGCTTCAGAACTTAAAACAGGATGCGACTATTCTGTCTTCAAATCTGACATCCAACCAATGTGGGAGCACGCTATGAACAAACTCGGAGGGCGGTGGCTTGTCACTCTTGACAAGAGACAACGTTCTAGTGACCTTGATAGAGTATGGTTAGACGCTGTAAGTACTCACTGCTGCTTTATTTCTTCATTTCTGTAGACTGATGAATTAGATGGCGAAGTGAAGCCAGAAATTCTAACAATGGCCTCATTAAATCGTTAAAGCTTTAGCTAATAGTGTTTGCTTTATGAATTCCAACAAATTAATTATTTTACTTAACTTTTTTTTTATCCCTTTCAACCCGGATCGATACGATCGTGTGTTCACATAAAAAATATTTCCCGCTAACTAAACCGTTTTTCGGGTTCAAACCGGCCTGCAACGGCCGTGAACGCACGATCATTGCAGGCTGGTTTGAACCTGAAAAACAGTTAGTTAGCGGGAAATATTTTTTTATGTGAAAGCACAATCGTATCGATCCGGGTTGAAAGGGTTATAATATGTCTGTTCTTCTTAGGGTCTGTTGTATCAACTTGGTTTATTGTAATTATTCATTTAAAGCACAGATTTTTGCATTTCACACCAATTAAATAACCCATTTTTGTAAAAATTTATACTTTATATGACCCATCACTATAAACCATAGAACTCCTTATTTAGGCTAAATCCAAGTTGCCAGTCCCATCGCATATATAATAAAAATGAGTATTTCACTATATTATTGAACGTGTTATTAATAAAAAGAAAGATAATTTATGTTGAAATAATAAGTATTAAATAAGATATTACATTTTAAAGTTTCGAAAAATGTACCGTGTATTTTGACATTTCATAGATAATATCCAAGGAAAAATGTGAAAATCATAGACAATGTATAAGTTTACATGATTTTATATTTATAGACGAAAGAAATATGATGAATATTGAACGTAGGTACTTTTTGTATTTTATTAATAGGCCTGATTTTAAGACTATCAAAAATTAATTAAGAAGATGAAAGTGATTAATTTCATTTTGAATTGGTGAGTGTCTTATAATGTTTTTTCTTTGAGAAAATAATAATTTATGGGACTATTTCTTGTTATTTTAGTTAATTATTATATGCATATTGTTATTAAGTTTGGTTAGGTTTGGTTAGTTTCCGTTTTATCACAAAATTGGCCTTTTCCCTACCGGATACAACATCCTTTGTTTTTATTAATAAATGATTTTTTCTATATTTGACTGTTTGCGTAAGTAATTGGTGCTGCCGTGAAAAATAAAATTTATATTGCATAATATTTATTATTGTTTATGGCTTGCATTTTTTCTTCTGTATTCATTTTTCTATGGTTAAGAAAGTAATAATTATCATTCAAAATGTATGGTATAATTATCGAAATTTTAAAATGCAATATTTTATTTAATACTTATTATTTAAGTGTGAATTATTTTTAATATCGTAATCAGGACATTCAATTATACAGTGAAATAATTATTTTTATTATATGCACACCGGGACCGTCGTCTTGGATTATTCCAAATCTTAAATTTTACTGTTATTGAACCATTAATAATATATAATATACAATGCACTTTAAGACCATTTAGGAAGACCTATTACTTACCAATGAATAAGTGTCGCTTGCAGTACTACCAAGCTCGTGGCATTTTTTGTGACTAGTAGTAGGTTTTACTTACTTTACTTCAGCAAACTAGTTGTTATGCTTAAAACTATTCAATTTCGTAATGGTATTTTAGTGCCCTTCGTGCAGTAATTTTTTAAACAAATCATTAAATTTATGTACTTTTTAGCAATTTTTAGTGATCCTTATATTATCTATTACTGCCAGTAAAATCTCATGTTCCAATGTGTCGAATCCTTTTTTGAAATCTATAAATATTGTTCCTACAATATTTTGAGTATGTCTAAGGGCCGGTTGTGCGATCAGTAGTTGGATTTTTAGATATAGATTTTTGCATTTTCCGCCAATCAAAACACCGGCTTTTGTAAAGGATCTATGCTTTTTTCTTGTCTTAACTATTACAGTTATTAATAAAAATAAATAAATAAAAATAAAAAATTTATTATATATTTTGTAATTTATATTTTTTCGATTTCTCTTTTTGCTTTAACTTTACCGATAATTCTGTATTTCTGTCCCAAATTTTTTTATCAAATTTAAATTTATTATATATTTGTTCGTTTAAAAATTTATTGTAATGTATACTAATTATTTTATCAAATTTAAATTTATTATATATTTGTTCGTTTAAAAATTTATTGTAATGTATACTAATTATTTTATCAAATTTAAATTTATTATATATTTGTTCATTTAACTTGTTGAGGGCCTAAAAATTCCAAAGCAACATATAGGCAAGGGCCGTAAATTTTCGGAATTTTTTGTGATTTTTCTTTTTACGAAAAAACCATGAAAACATGCGTAAATTAAAAAAAAAACACACACATTCATATTATTTTATCGTAAGTGTCGAAATGCAATGATTTTTTTATCAAAAAATTTAAAAAAATAATCTTTTTTTGAATTCCGATAATGTTGCCAACCCGACATTTTCCGAAAAATAATAATTAAACCATTTGCCGAAAAATAATATTTACTACATACACTACTATTATTATTTGATATCCTACCTAAAAATTTTCTTCTGTGTGGTATATTTTGTCGCACGGCACGGCACACAACGGAACATCACACTCAAAACACATATAACATGTTTCCTTCCGTTGCTTTCGTGCCGCGCACACAAAACACTACGCCACTGTTTCACTTTAAATTTTGAAGCATATGATCCACATTTAACACACACATTTCTCAAATAAACGCAACATAAATAATGTATTTTTGTTAATAAATCACTGTTTGTATCAAATTGCACCACAAACCAAGAAAAGTCGCGAATATATGTATATATTATCCGCGCGTAGATCCATATTCCAACCGTGATTGCTGGGCGCGAACTGAAGAAATAAAAAACCCTTCCTATCGACATGGCAACGGAATCACGTGATTTTTGCATGTACCATACACGTGTACGTCTTTCGCGCGCTGGGCACATGACGACGGAATAGATTGACACGGCGACAGACACGTGATTTTTGCATGTACCACGCATGTGTCTTTCGCGTACTAAGGACGTGACGACGACGGAATATTATTTCATTATTTAATTTTCGATCGTACAACATGAGTTTAGGGCGACATCTATAACTTTTCTATACGATTTTGACGACCGAAAAACTTCTACTTTGAGTGTTGATTTAAGCTATAATCGGCCATGTTTTTGAGTCGAAAATGGAACGACAGGTCACTACGGGATTTCTCTATTGGGAAAAAATTACGTTTTTCAAATTCGATACGCGGCCGTCGATAAATAATTTATTTTGTGCCTGTCGGATATATCCGACGCGGCCCCTGGGGACAGTCGCGCTCCGTCGGATATATGCGACGCGGCCCCAGGCTCATTAAAAAATTTATTGTAATGTATACTAAATTGTATTCTTCTCTTTTTGATATGTAAATAGTCAATGCCTTCACACAGGTAATCCCTAGTTAGGCAGTTGAAGTGTAATACAATTCAAAAAAATAAGATATTAATAAAAACTATTATTATTAATGAAGTAACATAAAAGGGGCAAATGATTTACTGATCGCATAACCGGCCCCAAATATTTGTACAAACTGGTATTATATTTTAGCGCTCATGCCTTTAGGGTTTCCCTCCACAATGTGGTCTATGTAAAGACGTACTACTATAACTTGGCGTGCGAGGGAGGGCATTCTTGTTGCGTAACAGAAGTTGTCAGGGTGTAAATTTATTACACAATACATAATGTCCGGTGACCGGTGTCGTATTAAATACAGAAATTTGGTCGGGCACCACTAAAGAAACCATGCAGTAATGGCGGCCGTTCTATCTGTCAAACTGTCAGACGGTAATAACGGTCCATTATTCGCTTTTTCAGCTTCGCAAAACTTTAATACTTCATTGGCAACTGTTCTTGCACCATCCTGGACTGTTTAGGATGTTTTGGACATAATAATTCAGTGTATATTGGTAATCAGGATGTCACAGCTCCCGACCAAATACAAAATTGAACTAAATGACAGGGCGAGGGGTTGCGGGCGGGGTGGTTTTTAGTTCCAAATTCACCGCACGCCAAGTTAAGTTGGGCAAGCAATAACTCTGGACGTTTTTTCCTTTTATAATTTCGTCCTCCGATACGTCCGTAATAAAATATTAAAATCCATACTCATAAATCATATTTTTGTATGCGTTTAAATACATATATTGTTTTTTTTTTTTATTTTAGGAAGAATATTTTCATATCCCCAGGTTCTATACCGAAATATTTAGAAAACTCGACTGTAAAATTCATTGAAATTTCTTTTTTTTTTCTAAAAATTTAACACGTCAACAATAATGAATTTTGTATTTTCAACAGGGCATCTTTCATATTTGGGTTCCGGCTCAAGCGAGTACATATTACTTTAGTAATGAAGTAACATAAAAGGGGCAAATGATTTACTGAATGTAATTATTTTCAATGTTCAATTAATGACCCTTTAAGTAGTTGTACTCCTTTTACCATTAGCTATTCGCGAAAAGCGCAACGGCTACGTGCCATTTTGCATGTGTTTTCATCATTTTCATCAAAAATCATTTTTTGACAGTTATTTTTTTATATTACGTTAGCCATTTTAATTGTTAATGTTCATTACATTTTGCCCTATAAACATCGCGACAAAAAGTACAGTTGATTATGTATAAGAAGATGATTGAAAAAAAATGTAAAAATATTGGCTGAATGATCAATGTCTGTGAGAACTTTCTGTGAGTGGTATCATCCTGAAGAAGACTTCAAATCGTGATCTGGCTGAATATCTCAGATTATGTAAATAGGGTTATTTTACATTTTTTTAGCAACATATACATTTTTAAAAATTAAAGTATTAATTGTTTTTATTTTCATTGAAAGCCCATATTTCTTTACAATTTTCATATGTCAACTTTTTCCTCAGTTCTACCACGTTTTTTGCTGTCCCCCGGAGAAGTGTAAAACCGAGGTTTTTCTGTATTGCATTTTCATAATGATTTCTTGAAATATGCAAAAAAATACATTTTTCACAAAACTAATGACATTTTTTTACGAGTTTTTATTTTTGGCAAATTTTGCAATTGCTTTAATGGGGTTCCGTATAATTCAAAATGATTTTTTTGGGTTCCTTGACTTTTCTGCTGGACTGAGGTTCTACTGAACTACTTTTTTAAACTGACTACTAAATATTCTTACTTTTTTTCAAAGTGTGCTTTTTCAAAAAACTTGTGCTATGAAAAAGATAAGTCTCGATAGTCTCCCTGAATAAGTGGTTATCACTATCTAGTCACTAGGCATACATCTTACTTCAAGCACAAAATATCTTTTTATAGTTCTGAATTTATCTATTTCTATTCATATTGCATATTCAAATCTCCTAATGAGTGCATTATAAATTGATATTATTCACCAAACTGATAATAATAATTTCATATTTTTGTTAACTTAGCTTAAAAATTATCTATATTATTATAACAAACATTTGGAAACATAAATAAACTGATAACAAAATGTAAATATAAAATTAGGTGATTAGCATATGTGCCAAAAATAAATTCAAGAGACATGAATAACTGTTAAAAATTAAAAAAATTTAGTGTTTGATAAATCTTTGAATGAGTAGTTTCGGTTGATTTGTATTTTAATAAACCTATTAGTCCACCCCACACCAGATTAGTGTGTCTAATAATGAAGTGCAGAAATGAATACAAAAATCGATTTTTAATTGAGACAAAAGTATTTTTAAAACTTGTTTACTACAATTGCTAGCACTGTGGATAAAACAAAAATCTTGTTGATATAGTACAAAAATACAATGCCTTGAAAACCTTTACTACCAAAGATCCAAGACATGAGAACAAACTTATTTCCCTGCACCCTGAGAATATCAAGTCGCATCACAATGATAGTACAATTGAATAAAACTGATTTAACATCATATTTTCTTTGTGTAGTTTTCTGGCATATTCTGCCATGTATATCTGAACTCTCTGACTGACTTTTCGGATCCTGACGATTATTTTAAGGTTAAGTAGATCTCTTTCCATTTAAGGGGGGGGTAAGGTATTATTTTTTATTTTTTTAACTGAATGCATAATATCTCAAGAATATTGTTTCAAAATTTCAAGTCAATTGGAACAAAATTGATAAGTTATGAGTATTTTTATGCCTGTCGAATTTTTATACCTACCCGACCCTAATGCGTTGGATTCGTTCAAACACGCGTACAGTGCTCTTCCCGAGGATGTTTTGGATGCCAGCCAACAAGCCTATCCTTTATGGACCTGGCATTGATGATTCAGTGTGAGGTAAGCCGATAAAATTTACTTATGAACATTTTTTACCAGATTTTTAGTGTTCAAAACTTTAAAGCGTTTTCCCTACAACTCACATTCTCAAAGTCGGTGCCCCTCATAACTTCAAAACTACTGCACCGATCCTTTTGAAATTTTGAACACTATTTCTGTACATAATTTATGAGGTAACGCTGGAGATTTTTTTTCAAATTTGTTAATAATTAATATTTTTTAATAACAAATTAGCTAATTTTCTTCGCAAAAAAAAAAATCGCGTTTTTCCCTTCAGTGTTCCAAAAAATGAAAAATTGAAATTTCGAAAAACCCTCCCGGCATTACCTGGGGGAAACTATTATCTAACGAATGAACTTTGATTTTTTGATTTTAGATGATCCAGCACCAAGTTATGAGGGGCACCGCAATTCTACTTTTTTTCCGAGAGACATCCGAATAATTGCTGCCATTGCCGTATTTTTTTAATAGTTCTTTGTGAAAATTTTATACAATATTCTTCGAATGTCATACTTTAATGTACCATTGGTTTTAATAAAGAGATTTTAACTGTGTCGTCACAAAAACATGCCTTTTTTTGTACGAATTAACCTTACCCCCCCTTAAGAAATACAATTGAATAGTATGTGTAAACTGTGCGTACTACGCACATTGTCTTATTTTGTTGATGTTTACAGGTATAAACACAATAAAACAATGTGCCTCATATGCATGGCTTACACATAGTAATTCAATTGTATTACTTAAATGGAAAGACCTATAGTATCTTGCAATACCGAAAGCAATGATGATAAACAATGGGATCCGAAATGTCAGCCACGGAGGTTAGATATACATGGCAGAATATTCCAGAAAACTACACACAGAAGATTCAGAATGGCCGTGAAAACCTGAGAATATTCTTATCAGTGCCAGAGTGGTTATACTCTAAATTAATCTTTTTTTTTTTATAGAAGTGAAAAAAAAATTCCTTTCCGTTTCATATTACTGTTATTCCCAAACTATTGCATTTTTACTATGTAAGGTGAATCATCTAACTTTTAATAAAACATAAATATATTGTACAACATATTGTGTATAATTTTATTATAAAACCTTATAAAATGTAGTTGAGCAATACAAATGTCACTATGTTTAATTTCTATGTTTATATTATTTCAGTGTCTATGCCTAATTGGTGAGGCATTTGACAATGCTGAAAACGTGAATGGAGCTGTAGTTAATGTAAGACAAAAGCAAGATAAAGTTGGTATGTATTATTTTATATAAATTTGATTTTACAAATGTTTTTATACAATTTTTTGTGTACAACCTCCTTAAATTATGTCCTTATACGTCACCTCAAGAACTTAACAGTATACAGTAAAACCTTGTTATTGCGAAATCCAAGCGACCGAAAAATAAAATTTCGTTATAGCGAAATTATATTAAAATTGATTAATTTTTTATTATTATAAATAAAAAATTCCCATATATAACGATTTTTTGCCTAACATGTATATTTCGCGCCATAGAAAAAAAAGTACCGGCCTTAAAAAAGATCGCAAATTGTTTTGATTGAGACCCCCCATTGTTAGTTCATATGGATGCTTACATAATAAGACATTCAACGAACAAAGAAAGTTATTTAAAACTAATAACGTCCCTAAGGAATCTGACAATTTTAAAATGTAGTCACATAAATTTTTCGCCATAACTTCTCGTGTGCGGTCAAAAATGGGTCTCTTAAAAAATATAATTTATTTTCCCTTGTTTAGTTTTGTATTTATTTAACTCAACATATGTACGTATCTCGCATGATAATTTGAGTCAACGCATCAGTGAGAAATTGATGAAATTTGATGATAAAAGTGAAAACGAAAAATGAAATTTTTCTGATAGTATTGCATAATAAATTATCGTAGAGGTGTTGCGGCGCAATCGTGCCCTGCCGACCGACGCGGCGGCGAGGTTTTCGCTGTTGCGGGATTATTTCCCATTGGGTATTAGTGCAAGAAACAATGCGCAATATTATTTTGTTTCAAAAAAACTTTTTTCGTTGTACATATTGAGATATTTCGATACGTGTATAATTTGTATGAATTTTTTTTGTGATATTTTTATGTGATTATAGAGGGCTGTGGCTATGCACAATTGCCTCATTCTAACCTTTTTTGACAATCGGCAATAAAACTAATGTCCCAACTAGACTTTGCAGGGATTATGGCAAACTGCTTTGTAGAGGACTATTAAGATCTCAAGGAGAAATTTTAAAGACCTAAATTTAAAAATACCAAAATTGCAGGAGCCCACAGCCCACCCAGAGTTTTATTACTTTTCCGAGCCGTAAAACTATCCTCTGTGCCTTTCCTCAATGACAACCAATAATATTTTCATCTTGAAAAAAAATTTGTTATATATTTACGTAAAAATATATGGACGTGTTTTCGCACAGAACAAAAATTATTTCATTGTACATATTAATGAAGTTTCGCTATATAAGTGCATTTTTGCATGAAAATTTTTTTGTAGGGGATTATAATATAATATAATAATAACGGGGTTCGTATAACGAGGTTCTACTGTAGTTAATCTTTGATAATTTAAACTCTTTAATAAGAAATTTATAAATATTCATCACTATTAATTTACATCTTCGTTAAATATAGTATTAAACAATAATTTGGATTTGAAAGTTTTATTCCTGCTTGACTCCCAACTCTTTGTATTCATTAAATTTTAATCTATATATTTTAATGTTTTATAAATCATCACAAAACCCTACAATATGATACATATTTTTAATCCTCATCTTCTCATGGTTGTATAAGTTCACTGTCTATTATTTCCGTACACAATGTTATGATATTATTTTATTATGATATTATCTTTACCAATTTCACAAATGAAGCGACATTCGTGGGATTGTATGTAAATAAATGAAATGTAGAATGTTTTTGGAATGGATTTCAAATTACTGAAAATGTTGAGCACAACTTCAGCTATAAATGGGACACATTTCCAAACTCAATATTTATTTCAATTATTGTTGTATGTACAGTAAAAAAGCTCTTTAACACGAAATTCAGGGAACCGAAATTCAAAAAAAAAAATTCAAATTTCGAATTAGGGAAGTAGAATTAGAAGGATGTTTTTAAACCATCAACACACTTTCTAAACATTTTCAAGTGCACAAACAAATACATTTTTTAACTGTATTTTCAAACACATTTATTTGGCCAATGTTGCATTCATTTTTGTCAGTAGTTTCAATAAAATAAAAATAAATTACCTTGATATGTGATCTTGAGCCATCAATTCAATTTTAAAACAGAAAAAATGAAAACAGCAAATATTGTACATCATTTCACTGTGCTTTTCAATTTTGGCACGATTTTTAGAATTGTTGTAACAGCGGAATTGGTGATACCATATTTTTTCGCAATCTTACCCTTATTCTCAAATTTCCTATCCACATCTTTAATCACATCCATTTTCATCGAAATAGTTAACGTTTTGTACGTGCTGCAAACTGATGCCATTTTAATTTGAAACGAAACACTAGTCAATAAAATGCGAAAATAACTAAAATCCAATAGGTGAACGCAATAAAATATCTAATATTCTTCACACTTATCAAATAACACAAAATATATTAAAATCTTAAATGAAGAGACTAAAATATCAAAAGTTTTCACGGAAATCACAGATAAAAGCACACAAAAGAGTCAATGACGTAATGTTTTCACGCGATTTATTTTCAATTTTAATAAAACACAAAGATGTAACAATTTAAAACTGCAAATCGGCGCGCAAGATGACAAAACTTCAACTAAAGTCATCTTTCGGCGGGATATCCACTTTGGCCGGCCCGCCGCGCCGGCTGGTTGGGGATGTTTTATGATTTTATTACCGTCGGCGTCGTACAGGTGATCAAAGCCCTGTAAGCGGTCATTCCCAGGCGCGGCGAAAGATAAGTCAGCGCAGGTATAAACTAGCAAATGTTCTCAATGACTTCGCGTCAAATTTCATCATTTTGTTTGGAATTTTTTTCGTATTTGGAATTAGCCATTTTTTCGAATTATAGGTAGCATTTTGTATGAAAATTCATTTGAGGGGGACAAAATATGATTAAATTTTCGAATTATACCGAATTTCGAATTATAGTCGTTTGTATTAAAGAGCTTTTACTGTATATTTAAAAATTGTTATGCCATATATTATTGTGTATTTAATGCTAGACGGGTGACTATATTTTGTGTTATCGGTAACACCTTTCCCATTAATAGATATTTATAACTTATTTTTCTTTTTAGCTGTTTGGGTGAGAGATGCCTCGAATTCAGCCGCTGTTATGGAAATTGGACATAAACTCAAAGAGAAATTGAAATTAAGGAGCAATATAATATTTCAATTACATAAGGATCTATACAAACCTGCATCAACGACTAAAGCCATCTACACATTGTGAATAATTAATCATATTTATTATTTCGTTGAAATAGTACGACTTCTGATTTCTTCGTTGATTTATTTAAATATAAAACAATAACTATATTATTGCATTTCATGGTTTTTCTTTGTGTTACTTATACTCTCATACTCAATACAACTGATGTAATTTGATTATATTAATCTGGTCATTAAGGTCAAAACAATTATTTTACTTTTTCAAATATTTCCCATATTGTTATTGGTTTTATAAAAGCATGCCAAAATGTATGTTTTTTTTTTAAATATAATTTACTTATTTAAATGCACTAAATGGAATTTCTTACTTCATTTTTAAGGCGGCACATTCACTGCAAATGCATATTTCAGCTTTTTTTTTATGAAAATGAGGGTTTTTATTATTAATTTATATCAGAATGTACATGCTAGACTGCAATTTTTTTAGGGCGATAACTTATATAGAACCTTTGTTCTTATATAAAAATAATAAACTGAACATTATTTACAATAATAGAGAAAATATAAGCATTAATCAGTAGGCCGCAGCCAAAAAATTCATATTAATTTTTACTAAATATTTAGATGTACGCAGAATATCTTTTCTTATGAGTTTAGAGCTAGCATTATGATGAATAAACCCTACTAAAATAATTAAGACAAGTTGAATATTAACGAAGTAATAATAAATCTTTAAATTTGGAACAAATTTTTTTTGCTTTTTGGTGGTTTTAAAATGCTTTTTATTCATATAAAGACGATTATAAAGAATATATTGTATTTACTCCTGCTCTTTGAGACTTTATGCGCAATTTAAATTTAGTTTTTTTTTTATTAAAAACACTTTAATTAATATTTACATTAATTATTGTTTTTTTTCAAGATTGATTAATTTATGGCTGTAAGAAAACCAATAAATGAAAAAAAAATTGCTCTGCGCTCATATCTTTCAGACAGATGATTATGAGTATGGGTTAATGGTCATCTATCAAACATATGTCATGTTTGATAGATGACCATTATGGTCATCTATCAAACGTATGATGTCACATCTGGGGTCCCGCAAGGTTCACACTTAGATCCTATTCTTTTTAGCACCTTCATAAACGTTATTCGAGACAATTTCAGCTCGGAGTACCTACTTTATGCAGATGACTTGAAGATCTTTAGAGAAATAACCAGCGAACAGGGCACTTAGGCCCGGTTGCGCTATCAGAAGTAAGAGTAAGAGTTGAGCAACAAGCATAGATTTTTACGAAAACGGGTGTTTTGATTGGTGGAGAATGCTTTGAGAATCTATGCTTTTTTCTTAACTCTTACTCCTGATGGCGCAACCGGGCCTTATGCTCTCCAATATGATATGATCCAGCATGACATACAGGGTTATTTGGAAAACATTAATACCCTCGCAGGACTATACTTCTGCCTTGATTATGAGTCGAAAATGTTCAAGCTATTATGACCTAATATCAATAGTTAAGGAGATATGCAACATCAAAGTTTGCAATTTTTTTTTCAATATTTCTGACTTAATTTTTTAAAACGTTGGACTATCCTTACAGTAACTTACATCGAGTATGAAAAATTCATTCCCTTTAATACAAGTCAAATAAAAACCTTCAAATTCCAATTGGAAAACATTCCAATTGGAATTTTTCAGGGTTTTAATCATTTTATTTAACTTGTATTGAAACAAATGAATTTTCGTAATGATAGTCCAACGATTTACGAAAAATAAGTCAGAAATATTGGAAAAAATATGCAAACTTTGATGTCGCATATCTCCATAACTATTGATATTAGGTCATGACAGCTTGAACATTTTCGACTCATAATCAAGGCAGGAGTATAGTCCTGCAAGATTATTAATGTTTTACAAACAACCCTGTATACGAGCTCGAAAATTGGTGTACAGTAAATAAGCTATCTATAAATATGAAAAAATGTGCTGTGATTGCTTTCTCGCGGTCTCACAACCAACTACCTGCGATCTACTCACTAGATGGCCTGATCGTACAAACTCTTAAAACGATAAAAGACCTAGGAGTGATTATTGATGAAAAACTAACATTTTCTGAACATATCAGTTGCATAACTCTACGGGCTTATCGAGTCCCGGGATTCATCTGCAGATCTAGTAAAGATTTTAAAAATGTCAACACACTTCTCCATCTGTTCTCGGTGTTGGTTAAACCTATCTTGGAATCAGGGGCGTGCAGTGGGAACATCGCAGCATGACTTTTATGTAACCAATTATTTGGAAAAAAAATCAGAAAACAACATATATTTTGTAATATTTCTATCACACTTGTTATCATAGTATTCATATTTTGATAATTTGTAGCATAAATATTTGATTTCTATTTATTATCCAAAATATATGTTTACAAAAAGTCATGATTTAATGTTCCCATTGCACGCGCATGCTTGGAATATGGGTCTGTAGTATGGTCCCCATACACGAATCAAACATACAACACAAATTCTGCAAATGCTTACTGTATTTTACACAAAACGAAAAGGTTATGAAAGTCCATGATATGTACAATCAATACAAGATGAATAGTTTAATTAGTCGCAGACAGGTGGTCGACTTATCCTTTTTCTACAAAGTAGAGTCCGTTCACTTTAGGAAAGCCTCTTGCATTAGTGTGAGCGACAGTCCGTTTGCAAAATCTCGTAACATTATTTTTTTGAGTAAATGACAGACGCAAAAAATAAATATAAATATTATTTTTATATTGTTCTAAGGTTTTCACGGCTGTTCAGAATCTTCTGTGTTCTAGGACATTCTGCCATGTACGTGTGACCTCTCTGGCCGATGTTTCGCATCAGCCCTGAAACGTCGGCCAGAGAGGTCACATATACACGGCAGAAAACTATAACAGAAAATATTATTTACGTTTCTTAACCTAAAATAAGTAATATAAAAAATCTCATTCCGTTTTCAAAATAAATATGATTTCAAAATTGTTATTAAATAATACGAAAACATTGAGTATATACTTTTTTTAAAAATTGAAACTATTAAATGAATCCATTACCTACTACATATATCACATATATTATTGCTATTAATCATTAATCCAAATATATTATTCTCTACGTAACACTGTCCGTCACCAACACTACCAGAATGCTCCAATAATAATGTGATATAATATAAAAATCGGGTATAAGAAGCAAAAAAGCATAATTCTCCTTTTAATAATGTCCATCACTAACGTTATCAAGACGCTACTCTAGGTAGCGCTTTTCTCTCAGCCTTAACTGGCGGCCGAAATATATAACAAAAGCACTTTATTTTTGATGGGTTATAGCCGGTTTAAAATAAATTACATATAAGCAGGTACAATTGTAAATTAATTTTAATCAATAAGATTTGTTGTCGTCTGTATCGGACTCCGAATCCTCATCTAAATTTATATTAAATTGATTTAAGTCTGTGGTCCAGCATCGTGGTCTTGCAGTCACCGTATTTTTAAATAAAAAATATTAAAAAAACGACCGCTCTGCGTGACTGCCAGGGTGATACTGAATTGGCTAATGGAATAGCTTTAAAAAAGGAATACCACTACACAATTTACGTGTTACAGAGGGTATTACTCACACTAATGCAAGTGCTTACCTAAATTGAATGGACTCTAATTAACAACTTAACTGACTCTCCTGAAATCCTCGGTTACTTTGGCCTTATTTACTCAAGGGTTGATACACGATCAGCAGCGCGAGAAGAAAAAAACAGGCAAAAGCCTGTTAACTACGCTGTGGCTGTCACTGGTCCATCTGGCGAGACTTCAACCATCTCTCCTGCTACATCTTCTGCTGCTGGCGCTTCGCAGGCCATCGGAAATGCGGAAACGACAGTGTCAGTGCCCTCCAATAACGCAAATTGGACAACTGTTCAAAACAAGAGGCGTGCCGTCGTTCGGGGAGCCTTGGGAAAGCGAAAAGAAAAAGAACTCAAATATTATCATTTCTATCCGTTCCATAAGGACACTTCGAGCGACGACATGTCATCTTATTTATCCTCATTGGTGAGTACAGCCTCATTTAAGGTAACAAAAATCAAATCACGGGGTGAATACTCGTCATAAAATCGGTATCCCTAAAAATACTGCTAATAAGATTTTGCAAAGCGAAAATTGGCCGCGCAACTCATTTATAAAAGAGTGGGAGGCGAAACCACGAGATGCACCGCGCCTTCCTTCAGTAAAATGACTAGTTCGTGATAATGCAGCAAACGAAATATTGAAATTTTATTATCAGAATGTTCGGGGAATAAAAATGAAATGTTTGAATTTTTACAACAATGTTTCGGCTAGTGATCTCGACATCGTAGCACTAACCGAGACCTGGTTGAATGCTAGCGTTTTCGACTCCGAACTTTTTGATGGTAATTTTACAATAGTAAGACGAGATCGCGGTGGCCACAGGCAGGGTGGGGGATGTTTGTTGGGAGTGAGAAATAGAGAAAACTTGCAAGTCAAGCGTTTTTCTATTTTGGAAACGTCCAATGTAGATCTCTGGGTAAAACTGACATACGAACTCGATATTACGTTCGTTTGTGTATTATATTTTCCTCCGGCGAGTGAGACTGATATGTATCGACTGTTCTTCGATAAGATGTTATCCAGTTTAGAACTACTTCAGGATAAAAACCTTATTATATTGGGAGACTTTAACCTACAGTCAGCTCGTGACAATTCAAGTGTAGAAGCTGACTTAATTTTTTTTTTGCTCTATGTTAAATCTCTTGCAGTATAATAATATTTTGAACTCCAGAAATAGAACTCTGGATTTAATATTTTGTAGAAGGGCAGTTGATGTTTCTTGGTCATTATCACCTCTTACGAAAGAAGATAATTACTATCCCGCACTTGAATTTTGTTACAATCCGATTTCATATCGCCCCCGTCAAACTAGAGTTCCCGGAGAGGGTACGGTTCGTCGGAGGGGCTGGAACTTTGATAAAGGTGACTTCGACAGACTGTACTCTCTTATGGACGTTACCGACTGGGGCGAGATGTATACCATATCGGAGGTGAATGAGGCGGTACAATATTTTTATTATACTGTCGAGGGTGTACTAGATTCCTGCTTCCCATGAAAATCTCAAGCCGCCGGCAGAAGGCGATATCCGGAATGGTTTTCTAGGGATATTGTTAGGGATATACGAACTAAACATTTTTATCATAAAAACTGGAAAGCCTTTGGCCGTTACAGTGACTATGAAATGTTTGGACATTACAGATCTATCGTAAGACGTAGCATTCGATTGGCACACCGAGAGTTCATTTCCAGGATGGAAAACAATATTCTACAAGACCCTAATACGTTCTGGGCCTTTATAAAATCCCAAAAAGCGGATGGTGGGAATATTGATTCCATGACTTGGGGCGAAAAAATGGTACGGGGTGCAGATATTGCCGAGGCGTTTGCAGTTGTTTTAAAACAGTCTATAGTAATGAACCTCCGCTTCTCGATATTAATATTGCTAAAAAATGTTCTCCAATCGGTGCACAGTCTATTGATGTTCAATATATCAATGAAAAGGATGTGGCCGACACGATTAAAAATCTAAGTAATACCCATTCTCTTGGGCCAGATCTCATTCCAACATTCTTCTTAAAAGGCTGTGTGGAACTGATAAAAAAACCACTATGTTTTTTGTTTAATCTTTCTGTAAATACAGGGGTCTTCCCGGAAACATGGAAGACGTCAAAAGTTACTCCCATACACAAGAGTGGTTCTAAGTTATCCGTAGAAAATTATAGACCTGTAGCTGTTCTCTCTGCACCAGCTAAGGTATTTGAAATCATAATAAGTAAAACCGTCGCTTCCCGAGTAGAGCCGTTTATAATTGATGAACAACATGGATTCAGGAAGGGCCGCTCGGTTGAGACCAATCTGATGATTTTCACAAATTATGTCACGGAAGCTCTGGACGCGGGACATCAGGTAGACTGTTCATATAATGACTTCGCCAAAGCCTTTGATACAGTCAACCATGATGTCTTATTGAAAAGGTTGTATGAGATTGGTTTCTCGGATGGTATGCTAAAATTTATGGCGAGCTACCTCCAAAATAGGAACCAATACATCTCCTACGGTCTATTCGCGTCAGAGTGCTTCTATACCTTCTCGGGTGTCCCGCAAGGATCTAACCTGGGTCCATTGTTGTTCTCGATTTTTATCAATAATATAAAAAATGTAATTTTAAACTCGCGCTTTCTGTTATTTGCGGATGACTTAAAGCTTTTCTTAAAGGTGTCAACTTTGGACGATTTTCATCTTCTCCAAACAGATATATCAAATATATGTGAATGGGGAAGACGAAATAAACTTTTGTTTAATGTTTCCAAGTGTTCGGTTACATCCTTCACTAGGGCCCAAAAAACTCTATTTTTTCGCTACAAAATGAACGACCAAAATCTGACAAGAACATCGAATATTAAAGATCTAGGTGTTAGATTTGTAAGCAACCTGACATTTCACGATCACATAGAGACGATCAGTGGTAATGCTCTGAGAATGTTAGGATTTGTTCTGCGTACTGCCAGGGTTTTCGAGAATACCCGCGTACTGAGAACTCTTTACAACTCCTTGGTGCGGAGTAGACTCGAGAGTGGCTCGATGATCTGGGGGCCACATGAGAGCAAGTACTCTCTTATGGTGGAGAAAGTCCAAAAGAAGTTTCTGAGATATCTCTACATGAGAGAGTACGGGCATTATCCTTGGCTTTACCCAACCGAGTTTCTCCAGGGTATGCTTGGCTACAATAGTTTAGAGACTAGAAGGAATGTGTATTTGATTACACATTTTTATCGATTGTTGCGCGGTATGATCGACAATACTGAAATTATGCAGAGCATTGGTTTGTATATTCCTGATAATTACCTTAGACATCGTCAGCATAGATTGTTTCACATTCCAATATACAGGACCAACCTGCCGATGGTTATGCCTGTTGGAAAAGCTACAGCTATGCTGAACAAGATCGCTTTGGATACTGATATATTCCATGTGTCTGAGGGGGTTTTCCGAAGCAGGATTCTCCTACACCTTTGACCAGATTGTACAGGTCACTTTTAATTGTTTAATAATAAATTATTATTTTAATATACAATATGTATATGTGTGTGAATATATATGTATATGTGTATGTATGTATGTATGTCTGTATATGGGTGTGTATGTATATGTATATATGTATATTTTTAGATGTAAGTTCATAATATGTATGCATTGAACATAAAGTTTGTAATGTACATATTATGTAATAAATAAAAATTGAAATTGAAATTGAAAATTGAAATCTAAAAACAAGAAGATTACTAGCCGCCGAGAAATCAAGCAAAAATTATGTTTTCCGTGGGCCAAAAACTAGAATTGCTCGCTTGGTAAACCAGCACGCTCCCAATATCAACTTCTTCGGAGGCACTTATTCCTTATTTGAGACTAATATCAAAAAATTACTCATAATAATTTTTTCCATTTATATGTTATCCATTGATGCGTAATGCCGATTGGCGTATATATGTATAAATGAATGCATAAATAAATAAATAAAAATTCCGAAGTATGAAATGGGCCAAGAAATGACGTTGTTATAAAACAGAATTCTGTTGGCATCAGCGGCACCGGAGGTTCTTTATGAAACAAGTTTTGCATACAATTCATAAATTAATTTTTTAGCTATAATTCTACTTTAAACCAGCGTCAGTTCCTCCACTATCCAGTTTAGTGACCTAGAAGGCCTCACTGAATCTGCAGAGATGTATCAATACGATTTGTAAGTCAAATGAAATTCTTATATATATGTTTTCTTGTAATTGGTCCAAGGCTCTGTACACAATAATTGTTTTTTTTTTCAAGATTTATTAATTATATATGGCTGTAAGAAAACCAATAAATGAAAAAATAAAATTTAAAAAAATCCTTGGATGACTTAATTTTTAAATTTAATAAAAATGGTTAAATTTTTTTTAAACAATAAATAGTATTGTAGTAGTTTTTTTTTAATTCTAGATCAAAATAAACAGGACTCAGATGATAATAATAATAAGCAATTTGACATTTCAGCCAGAAGTCAAAATAATACCTAAATGTGCTTATGCTACATAATTAATGCACAAATTATTGGAGAAATATAAATACGCTTTTTTAGATTCTAGACTTCAAACATTCAGAATTTTTGCGTCGGCACTCTGTATGGTTGTCTGTTTTCCTCGCAGCCTTTGGACCTTGCAACAAATACGTAAATATACACGCTAGTGCAATGTTTTATCTGATATTAGGTTTGTTGATTTCTCATTCTCGTCTTGAAAGATCACAATCCGATGACACCATACATCGACGTTTGTAAAATGGATGTCTGACCTGTAGCCTTAATGCAATCAAAAGTAAGAGGTTATCTCACGTGAATCTCGGAAAGAACCATGACAATTCCTTGCAGCGCTTGATTATTTACAATATCTGTCTAAATGTAAGTGTAACTATATTTTATTATGTGACATAAGGCAGTGAGTATGTACGTCAGTGGCGCACAGTAGGCATAAACTTAAGTTATGCTGTTACCAACAATACTAATTAGGTAGGTATATATGTATACATTATGTGCATCCTTTATATATAAAAAAGTATTGTTTTTATGATAACCAAAATCAAAAAAAAGTTCAAATCAATGCAAAATTATTTCAGCTTCAAGAACAATTCCTATACAGGTATTTCGTAGCTAATAGAGAAAACATCCGGGGTCTTCATTTAATTTTGAATAGAAAATATTTTTTTACACTCAGCGAAATGTCGACAGTTACAGAGATAAACGTCATCGAAGTTTGCATTCTTTTCTCAATATTTCTGACTTATTTTGTATAAAATGTTGTTCTGTTGTTCATTCATTCTGGTCCAAGCATTCATTCATAAATTTGAAAGATACATTTTGTGTAAGATTTTTATCATTTTATTTGACTTTGTATGAAAGCGAATGAATTTTTAATATTCCATATAAGTTACTATAGTGATAATCTAATGTTTTGCAGAAAGTAAGTAAGAAATATTGGAAAAAATCCTAAGTTTGATGTATATAATGTAATAATAATGTATATATATACACTAGTATTATAAAGAGGAAAGATTTGATTGTGTGTTTGAATTGAATAGGCTCCGAAACTACTGGACCGATTTGAAAAATTCTTTCACATTCAGAATCCTACATTATCCCTGATGAACATAGGCTATAGAATATTTTCAAAAATGTTAGGGATCCGTATGAAAACTTCAATAATGTAACCCAACGTGTGAAAAAATTACGAAAAAAAAACTTATATTGCGTACGCTGCAGAAATTATTACCAATAGAGCAAAGTAATTTACTACAGTTTTATAGAGGACATTAATATCTACAAAAAAGTCTACGATACCATATATCTAAGTATAACAGTTATATTACAATAACTTATGTTAACATTAGATGGAAATATTGTTTTTTTAGAGAACAGCGGTCCCTTTGTTCTCCCTCACAAACTTATTTTTTACTTAATCCTTAACCCGTGCAACGCCGGGTACGACCAGCTAGTATATATATAGTATATGTATATATATATATATATAAAGAAACCCTTTCTTTTTTTTCCCTACCCGCCAAGTTTTCTCCACAAACAACCACCCACCGGTGGTTATGGTGGTGGATAGTCCTTGGTATCACATTGAAAACATGCGAGTTTGGTGGGAGTGGCTGTGCGTGGGTGACGAAAATGTGATTTCTAGCACATTGTTTTGTTATGGGAAGGCCGCAAATGCTCCAGAAAAACCTGCTTTAGAAAGTTCTGGAAGGAGAACCTTCTAGAAAATTCCCGAAAGTTCTATAAGGTTCCAAACTAAGTGGCGAAGTGTGCCAGTGAGTCAAGAATATTTCAGAATGTCCAGTAAAGCTCTAGAAATTTCTGGAAGGGGAGTGTTTTAGAAGATTCCCGAAAATTCTATAAGGTTCCAAACTAAGAGGTGAGTCGAGAAGGTTCCAGACTGTTCGATAAAGTTCAAGAATGTTTTGGATGGAAAACGTTCTAGAAGATTCACAAAAATTCTATAACATTCCAAACAGTATGGCGGAGTGTGTCTGTGAGTCTAAAAGGTTTCAGAATGTTCGATGAAGCTCTAGAAAGTTCTGGAAGAAGAACGTTCTAGAAGATTATTAAAAGTTCTAGAAGGTTCCAGAACGTTCGATAAAGTTCTAAAAATTTCTGAAAAGAGAACGTTCTAGAAGATTCCTAAAAGATCTATAAGGTTTCAAAAGGTGAGTGCGGGGTGTGTCGGTGTGTCCAGAAGGTTCCAGAACATTCATGAAGGTTCTCGAATGCTTTACTGGAAGCTGGAAGCTTTACTGGAAGCTTATCTGGAAGCAGAAAGTTCAAGAACGTTCTACAAGGTTTCAAACTGAATAGCGGAGTGTGCCGGTGAGTCTAGATGATTCTAGAACGTTCGATGATGCTTTAGAAAATTCTCGAAGGAAAAGATTCTAGAAGATTCCTTAAAGTTCTATAAGGTCACAAACTGAGTGGCAAGGTGTGTCAGTGAGTCTAGAATAGAAAGTTCATGATGTTTCTCGAATGCTTTAGAAGGTTCTGGAAAAAAACGTTAGAGAAGGTTCTGTAAGGTTCCAACCTGACTGGTGGAGTGTGTCGGTGAGTCTAGAAGGTTTCAGAATGTTCTGGAAGGAGAACATTCTAGAATATTCCAAAAAATCTACATATAAGATTCTAAATTGAGTGCGGAATGTGTCAGCGAGACTAGAAGATTCCAGAATGTTTGGTAAAGCTCTTGAAAGTTCTGGAAGGAGAAAATTCTAGAAGATTTACGAAAGTTCTATAAGGTTCCAAACAAGGTGACGGAATGTATCTGTGACTCTATAAGGTTCCAGAACGTTCGATAAAGTTCTGGAATGTTCTGGAAGGATAATGTTGTAGAAGCTTCTTTATTCTTCTAAAGAATGTTCTCTTACGTTCCAATCTGTGTGGCGGAGAGTGACTGTGAGTCTAGAAGGTTCCAGAACGTTCCTGAAGGTTCTCGAATGCTTTAGAAGATTCTGGAAAGACAAAGTTTAAGAAGGTTCTAAAAGGTTCCAAACAGAGTGGCGGAGTGTGCCGGTGAATCTAGAAGGTTCCAGAACGTTCGGTAAAGCTCTAAAAATTTCTGGAAATAGAAAGTTCTAGAAGATTCCTAAAAGATCTATAAGGTTTCAAACTGAGTGGCGGAGTATGTCAGTGAGTCTAGAAGGTTCCAGAACGTTCATTAAGGTTCTCGAATGCTTGAGAAGGTTCTGGAAGGAGAAAGTTTAAAAAAGTTTTATAAGGTTCCAAACCGAGTGGCTGAGTTCATCGGTGGGTCCAGAAGATTAAGAGAAGGTTCCAGAATGCTCTAGAAAGTTCTGGATGGAGAAAGTTCTCTAAGGTTCCAAACTGAGTTGCAGCATGTGTCAGCGAGTTTTAGAGGTTCCGGAAAGTTCTAGAGGTTCGAGAATGCTGGGTCTAGAGATTCCAGAACGAATTATAATTCTTTAGAAGGTTCTGGAACGTGAAAGTTTTAGAAGATTCCATGAAGTTCTATAAGATTTCGGAATGCTCTAGAAAGTTTTGGAAAGTTCCTTTGATATTTTGGCAAAGCGAAGACGGTTCAGAAGCAAGGCAATCCAATCACAGGTGTCGAAACTAGAAAAAAAGAGACGTCAACACATTTCTATGCTTATTATGGTCCCGAGCGAAGCCGGGCCAGCCAGCTAGTGTATTTTTTAAATTTGAAGTTAATTCCTTTTAATGCCGTATCAATCAATTATTTTCAAATTGATACATAAAACATTAACAAATTAATTTAAAAATAGAAAATTTCCTAAATAATAATGTCTCGAATCTATCAAATTTGGTTAATTTCCTAATTTGCAGAGATGTTTAAATCAAGAACAGATTACATGCGAGAATATAGGCAGCGTAAACTGAAAAGATTTTGTACATCATTTGCTTTTATTACTTTAAGACTCGTTTTTTTCCTTTTATTACATAGTATTAATATATATATATATATATATATATATATAATATATATATATGTTTTGCTTGAGGTTTCCGCGAGCGTTATTGTATGTAACAAAATTAGATTCTGGAATATCTCGCGTTTTCTGTAGATGGTCTCCCTGAGAAGACCTAGGCCGACGATTCGACACGGTATCACGTGCCATTGTCAAGGCTAAAAAAGCCTCAAAAGTTTCGGACTAGCCGTACTTGTTCGCGGGTGACATGAAAATCTCCCACGCCTTATTGGTGGGAGACTTTCATGTCACGGCACGGCACAACAGAACAATAACGCAAAATTATTGCGATAATAAATCAATTTCGCCAATTTTCGGTCTCGAGAAATCCACTGATCACAGTTCTTAGTTCTTATGGTTCGAACGGATACCGGATACTACGGTGAATGGCAGCTATTTAATAGTTAGGTACTTGGTTACTTCCATTTTTCGCCGCATATGGATCAACGACTCTACTCTACGCTAAGAAATCTACAAAAGATAGATAATTATCTTACATTTTGACAGATGTCACATCCGCCGGTTGCATTTAGTTTTATCGTAGATTGAAAAATATTATATATAATCCTTTAAAATGAGTGAATTAGTTTGGGGAATTAAAAATGGTGATATTGAACAGGTGAAGAATATCGTTGAGAATAAGGTGAGTGATATTTAATAAGTGGGACAACGTCAGCCTTTCACATTTTCTTCTTCTCTTATTTTACTCTTATTTTTGTTATTAGAGAGGTTATTACCGAAGTAATTCTGTATTTTACAACATTCCGTATTCTTGAAATTAATCTATACAACTTTATTCCCGAAATACTTTTTTCTGTCCGAACATTTTTAATGCAATACTTGACAGGCGATCTTCAAGGCGACAAAACATTAAAAGTAAATTTAAAATCTATCAATAATTTTTCATGCTGAAGTGCTAGACGCGTTGTATTTATGTTGTAATGCAAATACAGTATAAATTTGAAAAACAATATATTTATTTATTGTAACCAAAGGTTTGTAAACAGAATTAAATGTTCATACAATGGAAATAATATAATGAAACATTGAAGCGTGACTTTTTTTAACGTATATTTTGGAAAAAAAATCGAAATCAAATATTAATGCTACAGATTTTTATGATATATCAAAATATAAATATTACGAAATATACGTTGTATTCGGATTTTTTTTTTCCAAATAATTGGTTACGTAAAAGTCATGTTCTCACTGCACTTCCCTGATAGATACATATATATATATATATATATATGGAGAATAAACATATAATTTTACACAAATTATATGTCGAATTGCTTTTCACGTGTTTTTCATTAGCTCATTATGCTTTAAAAAATGTTTTGGTTATTTCTTATTTTATAATTCTCCTTAATTGTTAAAAAATATTTAGTATCTGCGTATTCTATTTTTTAACTTAATCACCAAGCCAATTTAAATCATCTTTAGATAAATTAGACTGATGCCCACAAAAAAAATCTGAGAAATAATCTCTTTTATAAAACCCTTTCTCTGATATTTTGGGAATTAAGGCATTACCATTTTGAAATGTGTACTGCATTTTCCATTTGTTGAATGACGTTTGTATAGTTTAAAATAATATTTTCCTGTATGACCTATGTACTGACATTTTATATCTCACAGTATTTTTATTTCTCATTGTAAATATAGCATTTTTGTGTTTTGTAGAAAATAAATGTGAATGCTTTAATTGACGGCCGAGTGCCTCTGCACTACGCAGCTGATTATGGCCAAGTGGATGTTTTGACCTACCTTCTCGACAAAGGAGCTGATCCAAATGTAAGATTTGCTGAATCTTAACTTTAAAGAAGATAATAATTTTTAAAAAGAGTTAATAATGCAAAGGGTGACCTTTTGGCAAAATATTGCAATTTTTGCAGTAATATCAAATTGACTAATGAATTTAATGTAATAGTGATAATATTTACCATGATTTAAACAGTGAAATGTATTCCTCTGGTTAGAGCTTACTGCGCACTATTGTTCCGTGTGTATACAACCTCTCTGGCCAACGCTTCGAATCCCATTGCAGGGTCTATCACCAGGCTGATGTGTTGCCGTGAGTGTTGATGTTGTGGTGGTTAAACATTGGGTTGAAATCTGTGAAGAAAGAAACAAGACAAGAAGAAAGTACAAGATATTGACATATCACTTGCGAAAAAAATCGAAATATTTTTTTCATTTTTGTCAAATTGAATTACCGGGGTTTCGCACTGAATGTCCTTCTTGGTTGTAAATAATGATTTTTTTTGTCAATATAAAATGTATTAAGAGAGTTCACAGGTTAACAGCACTATTGAGGTTTTACCATGTTAGGGTTAAACAATGGTATTTCGAATTGTATATTTTTTTTTATATGTCTACAATAGTCAGGTTATCAAAATTATGTTGTCTGACCGTTAAATACCAAACAATGTTTATTTCTGATCTAGGTGTTGGATAAGCATGGCATCTCGGTTCTCTTGGCGGCCATTTGGGAGGGCCACACTGATTGTGTGCAAATTCTTTTGAAAAATGTAAGTTATTGATTTTTTTTAAATTTGTAGCTAAAAGAATTCTGCCAAGGAGTATACTTTACATAAAGTTTATTATTACGACAATTTTCTTAGTTTTTTTATATACAAAGTTTTGTGGAAATAATTATGCAGCAAAAAAGGAATTTTTGTAATTTTCTCAGATATCTATCTATGAATCTTTTTGGTGTGACATTTTGCATACATAAATTTTTTTTGAATGCATTGAAAATTATCATGCTGTCAAATCTGCAATTTTTTTATTTTATTTTACCATCTTTAACCACCCAATTTCTATATTTATGGTTAAAAAAATTTTAATCCTCATTTCGAAAAAACAAATATTAAAGGAAAATTAAACTTTTTAACACTATCCAAAAATGGTTCGGACGATTCAAGATTGTAAAATGAAAATTGAATTTTTGCAGATTCAATAGTATATGTAGGGACTGTCGATTTAATGTACATATTGTCTAAAATGTAGAGTGACTCAAATAAATAGTTTTTTTCTTCACTTTTAATAGTAAATTTGCTTAACAATCATTATCTGTTTTTAATTTCCCATATTATTATAATGGATATCACTGTTTCACTCAAATGTGATTTTAATATGTATAAGAATCAAGTTGTCCTTTTTTTTAATGTAATACACATGCCAAATAGAGGCGTAGCCTCCATGATACCCAATCTTGTCCTGCCCGTTTTCAATTATTCACTAGCACAGGTCATCGGGATCCTTCTTTACATTGTCTCGCCAGTGGA
>JADDOH010006727.1:0-28653 GCA_016648135.1 Agrypnia vestita | reverse complement strand
GTATTAAAGATGATGGTCGTGAAATGGACTACAAAATTATATATTTTTAAAATACATTCATTTATCAATAATCATTAAACTAAAATGATATGTAATTTATTAATAAATAAGACGCTGTAATTTTATCGATAAAAATAAATACAAAGAAGAATTCGACAGCTGTTTCATTTTTTGTATGTCACTGACAGGTACCATAGACAGTAAAACCTGATTTTTTCACTGAAATTTTGTCTGTCACTGACAGCTACCATAGATACTAAAACCTGATTTTTTTCTCCTCAATGTTGATGAATTCATTATTTTTAAACCAGCCAAACTTAAAAACTCAGAGTTGACAGCATCACAATATTATACAGTAACTGTCATGAAACAAAAAAAGAAATATTGCTTACTTCAAAATACGGCCAATTATCAAATTCTATTAACTTTGTAACAGTAAGGAAATCAATCGTGTTGCAGAGCAAACACAATTGGCCGCGGGACGACCGTCATTGGCCGCGAAGCGGCCACAATAGCAAAAATGGAAATTTTCCAGATACAATTGGCCGCGAAGCGGCTGACGTAGGCATAGGTAAACAATTGTGTTTGCTGCACAGCAAACACAATTGGCCGCGCAGCGGCCGTCATTGGCCGCGAAGCAGCCACAATAGCCGCCCGCAGGGCCTAGCAGTAAGCAATCGGCGAAGCCGATTGCTTTACTGCTAGTTCATATTTATTTACCTTAAAATAGATGTATTGGAATGATGCAAAAGTTTTGACATTTTTTTAAAGACAAAATTCTCCAAATTTGGCTTGTTTCCAAACTGTTATATTCTACGAAGGAAGTTTTCTTTTTACTTTATATTTAGTTTTAGCCTAGCAGCGAACAAAAGAGAGCATTTGCATTTTTTTTAAATGTCTATTAATAAATTACATTTGCGTGCCTGTTAATTTTACAAATTATATTTATGAAGTTTGTGATTGAGGCAACCAAAAACCTTTGCGATTTGTATGCTGAAGACGCCACTAAAGTTCAACTGACATACAGGTGGTTTTAAAAATTCCAATCTGAAGACTTTTCATTGGCGGACAAACCATGATCCGGCTTTCCTTCGAAGTCTAATAATGACATGTTGAAGAACCACTTTAAAATACAAATATAGACAAAAGCACTTTTTTTTTGCATTGATTAGTGATAGGAGATTAAAAATGGGTAGTGATGTAAATGACGTGAAAGACATTGCCCTAAGCCTGGGAAAGCTCCACTGACCGCTTTAGCCGAAATACATCAAAAAATGTATTTCATTAAAATATATAAAACAATCAAGATACCTCTTGACCCAGCCATGAAGCCAAGTATGAGCGCTTTCTCTGGTCTGGTAACCCTGTTGGCATTTTTGAACATGTCCTGGGCTTCTGTGATTTGTTCTTTCTGTAAAAATAATAAGAAACACAAATATTGGAAACATTGTAGTATGCAGATAATATTTAACATTTTTAGATACACCTTACTTAATGGGTTGCACCACTCTGGAAGAATAAAGTTTAGGTAGAAACTGGGTAATTTTTTACAAAGAGATAATTATTATTTTTTATTGGCACTAATTAAGATACATAAGTAAGGCACATGTAAAACTATTATGTATTTATTGGATTTTTTTTTAAATGGCTGTGACATCTATTTCCTCCATGACCGAAGTGTTATTTTCCCCGGTGCACGTTTGTTCGAGACAGAAAAGAAGATCATGCACTGATTTATCTATACTATAAATGAAAATAAAAAAAAAAGCTTTTTTTTTAATTGCTCCCATTTTACAAAAATTGTTTTCTTCTAAATCTGATATGCTACATTACCATTACCCAATCTTCTTTTTTGTCGCAAACTAGAGTGTACTGGGGACAGTTGCATCTCAGTCATGGATGAGAAATGGGAAAATAGACAAGACGCGGCCTTTAACTGAAACCTTAAACAATTATTATCTAGTACAGATTATTCCATAAATAATATCTAACACACTACAATAAAACCCCATTGATTCTAAATTGAAGGGACCAAAATAAAAATATGTGTATTATAGTTTAAAAAATGCATTAATTATGAGAATAAAGTCTAATTTAGAGAAAAATACATATTTTTAGTAGCTACTTCAAGAAACATGAATATGAATATTATGCATAAAAAGCTTCACAGCACAAAGGTCTGAAAATTATTTAAAATTATCAAATTATCAGGGCTAAATTTGAAGCTGGTAAGAGAAATTATCGAATACAAATTATCAGGGTTAAATTTGAGGCTGGTAAGAGACAATATAAAATGACATCAGTTGTAATATAAAGTATGTAGAAAAACATGTGTATTCCGTAAAGACAAGTCTTATTTTATGAGTGAAACAACTCACCGTGAGCGTCAGCCCGCTCCTGGGTAACAAGCTAGCCGGCTGCGATGGTTGCCCCTGAGGCTGCTGTACCCTCATGTCCTGAGGAGATGAAGTCACCACGCTGGCGGTGTTCTGTTGGGCCAGTCCTATTGGACTCGACAGCACCAGGCCGGGAGGGTTGTTCCCGACCTGCTGAGTCTGTATGATGACATTCCCCCCTTGAGCTCCCAACTGCTGCACCACGCTGGGGCTCATCTGCTTCACGTTGGTGAGCAGCACCGTTTTCCCGCCCTGTTGTATAATAGTTTGGCCTTGCGAATTTTGCGCGGCTTGTTGCAGTACGGAGTTAGTTAAAATCACAGGTACTCCTGATGATGTTTTTAATATATTTTGTCCCGACAGCAATGTGCCACCTGGTCCCGCAGTTACGAGGAGGGGTTTCTGTCCCGGTTGTCCGGTGATGAGCAGCTTCTGTTGCTGGCCGATGATAATTTGTTTTTGCCCGCTAGATTGCTGTATCAGTATAGGATGTTTGGCTGTGGTCAGCGGTGTGTTGGCATTTATGGCAGTGAGCGATGACGGCGATATTTCGATGGTGGGTGACTTGATGCTTTGGGCAGAAGAGACTATAACGTGAGGAGTGTTGGGCGTAAGAGGGGTCGATGGTGAAGTTTGGCCAGCTGCAGGTGTGATGGGGGCAACGGCCGGAGACTGTGTGGTAGATAAGGGCGGTAGTACTGAAAGAAATAGAACAATGGAGATTGTTTTGATTTATCATATAATACTTTTGCAGTATAAGTTCAAAACAACCATTTTCTAGAATCATATGGATTCCTTTTATGTAAAGTATTGCAGGCAATTTTTAATTTTTGTAATACACATTTCACATACCTATTTTTGATACATATTTGAAGTGGAAGTATTTTTTTATAGACTGATTTCTACATGTTCTATTGAAGATAATAAAAAAAATTGCCATTAAAAGTGTGTCAAATATATGTACAAACTAGAACACGTAAAAATCAGCTATTTACTAGTTATGATTGTTTACCTAGACAGGGTCAACATGTTGATAAAGCTAAATCATACTGAATCATCAATATCAACAAACAAAAGTCATCAATGTAAATATCTGAATTAAAATGTCAAAACAATTTAATTTCAATAAACTTATCTTCTAATTTGTCAGAATGCAGTTTAATTTCCATGACAGAAATTTATGCAGTTACGTAAATCTAACCAAAATAATTTGTGGGGTTTTTATTTTTTTTAATAACAGTATTAATTTTATAGATGTCCATGACTTTTTTGGTTCTGTAATTTAATTTTTTCCTAATAAACAGACGATTGTTTCAGCTATCTGAGCCTGTATTATAATATCCTAGGTATTTCCAACATTGTCAATTTAGAGTTGGTTGGTATAAAGCTTAAAATAGCATTTATGAAAAGTTATATTGTTTATCATCTAATACGTTATTTTTTTAAAAATAGAGAAGCAAACACGGAATACATGTCGCATCAATATATTCTTATTATTCTCAAACTAAGCTAAACCCAGTGTCCCAGAATGGGGCTCGAACCACCGATCACTAGGCAGGAGTCATAACTACTACACCAACAATCTACTCAAATTATACCTAACATTGTGATTTTTTTTGTATATAAGCTCACCATACTTTATATGTTTTTATCAGTTGATAAGGGCCCAGAAGACAGCATTAATGATCATCCATTCATTTGGAAACAATTAAATTATTGAATTTAAAAAAATTTACTCGATTTTTAAAGTATTGATTAATAATTTGCGGTGTTTGCTAGTGTACCGACCTTGATCCTGCGGCGTGGAAGGCATGACGTAATTGTTGAGACCGCGTGCATACTCGGGCAACGATTGCGTGGAGGGTGTAGTAGTAGTACTGGAGGGCGGTGCAACGGGGGCCACCACGGGTGGGGCCAACTCTGCCTCCAGGGCCGCTTTCTTCTGCTGCTCTTCTGCTTCTACGAGTAAAAAGAAAAAACATTTTTACAGGACAAATTATGCACAATATCTATAGATAGACAGACCTAAATATCCCTGACCGATCAGTGAGATCTCCAACCCTATTTCCATATCCATTCCCTATCCATTCCTGCTACTTAGATACATTATTTGTGATACAGGCTCAGTTTAAAAACAAAATTATATTTTCATGATGGTATAATTTGTAATAAATGCAAATTGGCACTATTTTGTGTTCCGTCTCGACGCCTGGAATCCATTATGAGAGAACAGCCTGCTGTTTCGGCACTTATTCACGCGTTCCTACCCCCTCTGATTCCCTGTTTGCGACAATTTACTCCCGCTGGTATCCCTGTTTCCGGTTGCGTCGCGCAACGGTTTTTTCTTTCATATGACGTCGCTGCTTCGCGCCATTTGCACGCGTTTAGACACGCCAACTTTTGTTGTGATTTTTTTGTGTTTCTATTGCAATCTACCCCCTTAATTTTGATCCCTAGTTAACAAACATTAGACTATACAAATTTTTAACATAGTGCGACAGGACGTTGATATTTTAGTGTAAATCCCGTGAATTTCGTCAAACGTCAAATTTGTTAACAAGATGGCGGACGAGCAAGCTCGTTCGCCGGTATCCTCGAATGACGGATCTTCTTTCGAAGAACCGAGTCGAAAGAGACGCCGCGTAGCATACGACCCGCGTGTAGACCACCTGCTAAAACAGGTGACTGCTCTGACGGAGGCCTTGTTAGCAGGCGGCGCGGCTCCTGCATCAACAACGCCGCCAACGCCGGAACACGTGGCCGCGAGCGAGCCCAGCGTGGAGGACGCGAATGCGTCCTTTATTCAGCCGCCGCCGAGCCTCAGAAGGGCGAAGAATACGCTGGAGTTCGGCAAGCTCAGCACGGTCGTGAAGGAGCCGCCAGTACCGAGAGCGAACCCGAAGCGGATCTAACAGACCTCGAAGTTGCAACACTTCGATTCCGACGAGTGGTCAGGCGTTCGCTATGCGGAAACGCAGAGAACCTACGCGGCGACTCCCACATCTGTGGAATTGTCGGTGAACGACGACTTGAGAAGGATCGATAACGCGCCGACCCATACTGGCTTGCTGAAAAGATCGCTCGCCGCGCTTTCAAACGCCTTGCTCGCCCAGAGGGAGACCCTGAGATACGGGATGCAATTGCTGGTGAATTGGATCTCTTCGAGCGGATTCAGTCGATGTTCACCAGCGATGCTCCGTACAATAAGGTTTCGGACGACATCCTGCAGATTGTGTGCGGCAGACGGGCAGAGTGTATACTGAACCGGCGAAAGGCCATATTGGAGGGCTTCAAAGACCCTTTCGTGCGAGAAGGTGCGGCCAAAATCCCTCCAAGCTCGGGATACTTGTTCAATAGGGAAGAGCTATCGGCGTATATCCTAAAGAACGGGGGGGCCAGGAGAAGGTGATGGTCTCGCCCGCAACCCGAAACCTGGCCCAACCGTCAACATCTCAGCCCCAGCCGTCAACTTCTCGTCGAGCTCCGAACCAGGGATACCTCCAGTCCCGTAAGCCCTTTCTGCCGGAGCCGAGGCACAGGGAGCGAGGCTCAGGGAACCCGAACAGGAGACCTAACCGGAAGGCAGACCACGGCCGAAAACCCGCTGGTGACCGTAGCCGTAGAGGTAGAAGATGACGCGAGGCTGAACAACCAGTTCTGGGGAGGACGCTTGAGGAGGTTCCAAAGCACGTGGAAGGAGTTCGGGGCACCACCTATAGTGCTGAGAATCCTCAAGGGCGCGAGAATCCCCTTTGTGGCCAAACCTCCGTTAGTCTTCCCCACCAGGCAGCTGTTGAGCAGCTTCAGCACGAAGGAGTCTCGAGACATGTCGAGTCACATTCAGGCCCTGAAGATGTCAGGCGTGCTGGAAAGAGCAGATCATTCTCCGAGCTTCATCTCAAATCTGTTTCTAACTCCGAAGTCGGACAACTCCCTAAGGCCGATATTCAACCTGAAGGCGTTGAATGCCTTTGTGGAGGCGAAACCCTTCAAGCTGTTCAACCACTTTCGGGTCCCAGACTTCCTCCAGCCCAAAGATTGGTTGGTGAAAATCGACCTAACCCAGGCATACTTTCACCTACCAATAGCGGAATCGCACCGAAAGTTCCTGAGACTGTACTACCAAGGGGAACTTCTCCAGATGACCTGCCTGCCCTTTGGCCTGTCATCAGCCCCGAGAATGTTCGCAACGCTGTCAAACTGGCTAGCGGGACTCTTGCGGAAGAGAGGAATAAGGACCGTAGTCTACCTGGACGACTTCCTTCTGGCCAATCAGTCAAGGGACCTGCTAGCGACCCAGGCAGTAGAGACGGTCAATCTGTTCCAGCATCTGGGTTGGTGCATCAACCGCGACAAGTGTGTCCTTATACCTACCCAAAAGCTGGAGTTTCTGGGCATAACTTGGGACACCGAAGCCAACCAGAAATCCCTCTCGGACCGCAAGTGCTCTGGCCTTCGCCAAGTACTGCGCCGCCCGATCGAGGCCGGCAGTTGCTCCCCCAAGCAGGTTCTAGGCCTCTTGGGAAGCCAACCAGAAATCCCTCTCGGACCGCAAGTGCTCTGGCCTTCGCCAAGTACTGCGCCGCCCGATCGAGGCCGGCAGTTGCTCCCCCAAGCAGGTTCTAGGCCTCTTGGGGAGACTCAACTTCGCAAACTTCGCCACCCCTCGGGGTCGTTTGCATTGCCGAAGACTGCAGAGATTCAGCCGCCAGCTGCAGAGGCACGAGCCATCCAGACAAGTGGAGCTTCCTGCCGCGGTTCGGCAAGACCTAGAGTGGTGGTTGGAGGCCGTAGGGGAGTCCTGCCCAATACACGAAGCCCCCTTCTCCCACTTCCTGACTACAGACGCAGCGGACGCAGGTTGGGGCGGCCAGGTGGACGACAAGACGATATCAGGCCAGTGGTCCCCAGAGCAGATGCGGTGGCATTCCAACCAGAAAGAAGCCTTCGCTGTTTACGCAGTGATCAGGGATCACGCTTACCTGCTAAGAGGAACGAAGACCCTACTGCAGACAGACAACAAGACAGTAGTGACTTACATCAACAAGGAGGGGGGGACAAGATCATTGGGCCTTCTGAAGATAACTCGAGACCTCCTAGAGTTTATCGACCAGCAGGAAATATCTCTGACAGCGCAGTACATTCCAGGGAGATACAACGGGATTGCGGACCGACTCTCTCGGGGGACACCACTCCCGGAATGGCACCTCCTGGAACCAGCGACAGAGGAAATATTCCGAATATGGGGACGTCCTCAGATCGACCTCTTCGCATCGGCCACCGCCCATGTGGTGCCAAACTACGTGTCGCTAGACTCAACCGATTGCTCGGCCTCCTATCTCAACGCATTCAGTCAGCATTGGGATTACGAGCTGGCCTGGGTATTTCCGCCGCCGAATCTCGTCCCAAGAGTACTGGCGCACTTGAACCTGGCAAGAGGCACCCTTCTCCTAGTTGTGCCAAGATGGGAGAAGACATTCTGGAGGGCCGATCTCAAACAACGAGCAAAGGGAGGGCCAATAAGCGTAAGAGATCTGAAGAGCGTCCTGATCGATACGTCGACAGGGTTTCCCCCACCGAGGGTGTCGGACCTCCAACTGGAAGTTTGGAGAATAGCAGTGGGTGGGAACAGGCTATAGCGGATTGGAGCCAGGAGGAACAGCAGCTGTTCAGATCTGGCTGGAGAGGCTCAACGCTGAACACCTACAAGCCGGCCTGGGATAGGTGGCAGCGATGGTGTACCACGCATTCTGTCCAACCTCATAACCCTCCCCCTGCAACAGTGGCAAGATATCTGGCCAACCTGTTCATCCACGAAGGGCTAGCCCCTCGAACAATATTGGTCCACAAATCGGCAATCGTATCCTTCTGTGGCCCAGCTCTTGATGCAGATAAGATTAGCTCGAACTTCCTCGTCAGGCACGTCCTTAAAGCCATCTCGGTTTCTGGTGGATGCACTGAGAGACTCCCGATCTGGAACCCCCGAGTAGTGGGGGAGTGGCTACGTGAAAACCCGCCAAGGAACAGCCGGTATGACGTGTCAAGGAGGACGGCCATACTACTCATCATGGCATCTGGGCGAAGAGTCCAAGATCTGACACTTCTCAGAGTCACCCCGGACCGATTGATCGACAAAGGAGACTCCATCACGCTATGGCCAGCCTTTGGAGCGAAGACTGACACGGCAAGACACAAACAATCGGGATGGAGGTTGAGCGCATCGGATGAAAGGAACATCAACCCCTTGTTTTGGATCCGAAAGCTGGTCTCACTCTCACAGCCGAGACGAAAGCCGGACATGAAAGAACTATTTGTGACGACAGCAGGTGAAGTAAAGCCAGCTTCACGGACAAGGATAGGTGGTTGGATCAAGTCAATCCTAAGAGAGGCTGGAGTGGAAGCAACGCCAGGAAGTGTTCGTTCTGCTGTGGCTTCGTTGAATTGGCTGGAAAACTACCCGATAGAGGAGATCTTGTCAAGGGGAAACTGGCAGAGTGAAATCACCTTCCGAAAATTCTACCAATGAGAGATAGTAGATAAGCCCAAGCAACAATGCCCCCAGAGCTCATTAGCGCCTCTCTTTACGCCAATATAGGCAGTCACATATAACGTCGAACCACTAGGTCACCAGGTGATAACAAACAGATCTCTCATAATGGATTCCAGGCGTCGAGACGGAACACAAAATAAAAGAATTTTACCTTCCATTAAAATTCCTATTTTGTTTCCCTCGACGCCTGGAATCCAGGTAATCCCTACCTGGTGCATTATGAGTCATATGAAAGAAAAAACCGTTGCGCGACGCAACCGGAAACAGGGATACCAGCGGGAGTAAATTGTCGCAAACAGGGAATCAGAGGGGGTAGGAACGCGTGAATAAGTGCCGAAACAGCAGGCTGTTCTCTCATAATGGATTCCAGGCGTCGAGGGAAACAAAATAGGAATTTTAATGGAAGGTAAAATTCTTTTATTCTGTTTCCGAATAAACTTACCAAGCAATATTGTGCACCTTGTTTTTAGTATTGTTGACCCTGGAAAGTCATAAAACTGTATAACCACTCACTTATCCCGGTCTAAAATACTAGACTTCTGCGAAGATCCTTCGTAATTTATTTTATTTTATGTATTTAAAAGATTAAAAAAATAAACTGTTCACGATAAAAATTTAAATAAAATTGTTTATTTTGTCTGTTTATTTATGTATAATAAATAATTATTATCTTTGTACACTTGGATAGAAAATAATGTAATTATGGTAAAAAAAGACCTTGCGATGCACACACAAAAAAAGGTCTTTTTTACATAGCTTTCCCCAAAACACACCACACATAATTTAGATCTCAATGTGACGGAAATTATTATACTTTTATATTTTTATAACATATCTTATTGACTAACACTCGTGAGACCGTCTCATTCCTCAGAGTACTATAAGTTTTAACTTGTTGTGGGCCGTAAATTTTCGGAATTTTTTGTGATTTTTCTTTTTACGAAAAAACCATGAAAACATGCGTATATTAAAAAAAAAACACACAAATTCATATTATTTTATCGTAAGTGTCGAAACGCAATGATTTTTTTATCATTTAAGTAAAAAAAAAAATCTTTTTTTGAATTTCCATAATGTTGCCAGCGCAACATTTTCTGAACAATAATAATAATTTTTTTATTTGTTTATTAGAGACAACACTACTATTAATAATAATAATCTTCTTCTGTGTGATATATTTTGTTGCACGGCATGGCACACGACGGGACATCGCACTCATAACACATAAATATGATACACTTTCACACACACACATATTTCAAATAAACGCAACAAAATTGCGTGTATTTTTGTTAATAAATCACTATTAGTATTCAATTGAATCATAAACCAACAAAAACTGACAAATATCGCAAAACATATCGTATATATTTGTATATACGTGTACAAATAAATCGAAAATCGAAAAAAATAAATCGTATTTCCCGCGCACATTGCGCGTGACCTTGACGATGGAATATTTGAATTTCGATTGCACAACACGCGATCGGGGCGACATCTACAACTTCTCTATACGATTTTGACGGCAGAAAAACTTCTGTTTTGATTGTTGATTTAAAATATAATCGGTGATGTTTTTGAGTTGAAAATGGAACGACAGGTCACAACAGGATTTCTCTATTGGGAAAAAATTACGTTTTTCAAATTCGATACGCGGCCGTCGATAAATAAATTATTTTGTGCCTGTCGGATATGTGCGTCGGCGGCCCAGGGGGGGTTAAGAGAAATATCGATTCTCAAGCCCTCTATTGCCCTCTCAGTCCCTCTATTGTCTATACCTTAAAATGCATATTTTAGAGCTTTCTGCTTGGTTGAATTAATTTATTCCAAGTCTGTCATACACGAAAAATGACAATATTTACAATGTTATACAATGACGGTTGAGATAACAAAATAGCAATCTTGCTATTTTCAGAAAACGGTATGTGTTACGTTGCCTTTGAAGAACTATTTATTACGGTCGTTAACAACTTGTTGATAAATAGGATAGTTTAAATATAAGTAGATTAATATAAAATAGTATACATTTTTCTGATATTTCATATTCTAGCATTTGCTAATGCATTAGTAAGTACATATTAGAACAGAAAGTTGTTAAGTTCATTCTTTTATCATACCCTAACCAAATGAGCTGGTGTGTAGTTTTCTTCAATGTCCTAAATATTTAATTAGAAAATTGTTACTCACCAAGCAACTTCCTCCGCTTCTTTTGGTGAATAGTGGCGGGCTGGTCTGCGATGTCCAGCAACTTGATGCCGCGATCGCCGGCTCGGGCGGCTGGAGGGGCTGTCGGACGCGCAGCTGTCCTTATTCCACCGCGACTCACGGACCAGCGCGAGGGTAGGCCCTTCAAGGGCGCTGTGGACAGGTGGACACTTATTAACACTAATATTACACAATTGCAAAGTGTTGTGAAATAATAAATTGCTAGATTTTGCATTAGGTATGTTTTAAAAAATATCAGAAAAAAAATTCATGAGTGTACTCGTGTACCCGCGGCAGAAGTTATACTTCTATAAACATAAATTTTCTTAAAAAACGATCGAAACATTTGTGAATTCGCATGTAAACAGAATCTGACAGTTGACAAGAATTCAATATGGCGTCGTTATTGAGACGTTATTCCCTTTCAAAAAAACGTGTGTATTTTCAAAAAAAGTTCAACACTTTCATATTTAATTGATTTTCGATCTAAACTGGTTCCATATTCAAAACTTTCGAAACTATACCGCCGAAAATATAAAAAACAGCCGCATTGAATGTCAAATAAATGTGTTTTTTGTTTTCGAAAATGAATATCTGACAATTACCTCATTTTTGCAATAAAAAATTCTTGAATATCACTTTTAATCGTTTTTGGCGTAGTGACAAACAAAAACTTTATAAAAAGCGATTGAAACATTTGTGAACTCACATGAACTCAGAGAAACTGAAAAGTCCTGGCATAGCATTTCCGGTACATGCTGCATTATAATAAAAATTTTACACTGAACGCACCAAAAGAGGAAAAAATCATCATCACCCGACTCATTTAATTAAGAAGATAATAAACCTAAGAAGCTACCTAATTTTATCTAACCAAACATAACCTATACCTACCTAAAAATAAATTTTGTTTTTACGACTCAATGAAATTTAGTAATGTAAAATTTAATGTGAAATAAATAATGCAAAAAAAAAAATTTTTATTAGATAAATGCACCTGCACAAAGAAGTCCTGCATTCATTATATCTCTGTTATCTATGGTTTGAGTAAACTTTTGGATTATAAAATATAAATAAAACAACATTTTTCTCTTGCTTTTAGTTTGCGCTTTGTCCTCAAAAAAATGATCCAAATAACAAAATGTAGATACAGTGAAATTTCTGAAAATGATGTTATGATTTTTTTAATACTTGCTTGGCAATCAATTCTTTTTTTTTAAAGCAAGGCATTCAACTATACATAGGATAGTTGCTCTCTAAAAGATCGGTGTACGATTCCCTAATCTGCACTTTAGTTGGTTATTCCCCTTATAAAATAAAGATAAACTGCTAAGTAAAGTTTCGCCAGATTAATTTATGGTTAATTCACTTGCTTTTTTGCTTTTTCAAAAGACTTTTTAAAATTTTGATGTTCGGTAAGGTATAATCTTCATTCAAAATACATTGAAACATTTCCAATGAATAATGTATTTTAATTTAAACTAAACTTTGTAATGCACACACATTGATTTAAATATAACACAACTTTTTTTAAAGTTTCGAGAGGCTAGTCCCCTTCATCATCAGTTTACTTAGTCGTGTTAAATTTAATTCAATGTGTGTGCATTATAAAATTCAATTTAGTTTAAATTAAAATAATCATGTTACACACAAATTAACTTCCATATCAATTAATAATAATTTCAAATGAAGGAAAAGTGGGCATATTTTGGAAAATTATAAATATATATGAATTTCGACATTTTTCTCATAAATGCAATGACATGCACATGAAATAATATGCACAAATATAAATATGCAGTCCTAACAGCGTTAGATTGCATCTCATATTGATAATGAAATCTTTTACGGTAGTTTTATGTTAATAAATGCATTTACACAATTTTATTATTGTTTTGACTGCCACAATAAAAACACAATATCTCATATATAACGCAATTATGAATGTACAAATAATATATGGACTCTGCGTAGGCACTGTTCTATTATCACCAAAGGCTAAATTGATAGTAGACTCTGAACATGCGGATCAGCAGTGTAGTCCTGTGTTGAGTTATAGACGTACCAGTATAAATTGGAGTGCGAGGGAGGGCGTCCCTGTGGCGTAACAGAAGTTGCCAGGGTGTAAATTTATTAAACAATAAATAATGTACAGAATGTCCGGTGACCGGTGTCGAATTTCTACCTAATTCTCAGGATCGCAAGGTGGTGTAACTCCACAAGTACTCAAAACTATAAATTATTAGCCTAAAAATCTGAGTGATCAAAATTTTTAATGCCTTTTCTTTACTTTTAATAATACAGCCAGTCCTCACCTAACCAGGTTTTGTTCCATCAATCTGGTTGTAACTTGGTAAACAAACTCCTCATCATTTTATTTTAATGATAGATTTATATTTTTACAATTTGTGCACGGTGAGCGTTTGATTAGACGTGGTGACAACTAATTTACTGGCTTCATAGGCAATGCACACTGCAAATTAAGAAAGCTGCTCTATAATGTAATATAACCAACAAAGTAGAAGTGTCTCTCTCTGAAAGTGAATCTATTTGTAAAGTATTGTGGACTAGCTCTGTTACATCCTGTATTACTCGAAATATTTTTATGACATTTTAACAAAAATTAATCATTTTGAAAAAATTAAAGACAATAAAAAAGCACAAATTTTTGCAAAAACAGGTTACCAGGCAACACCAGAAGGCAGAAAACCAAGGGGCCGTCCTAGGAGGAGGTGGTGGAAACAGTTGGAGGACTGCTGCGAAGCGAAGTTGCAACTAAATTGGGCTGACGTGTAGAACAAAGCCCAAGATAGGAAAAGTTGGAACCTTCATGCGGTGCAGGGACCCTGACCCATTAGGATAAGGGGTAGAAGTAGGTTACTATTGATCAAACAATAGGCTCTCAGATTATCTTTAGCTTTTCTGGGCAATTTTTCTCTATTTCATTTCAAAAAAATTAATGCAAATGTGGAAAATTCAGTGCGGAAAGAATTATAAATATTCATACTTGTGTCAGTCATCTTTCTTGGCATGCCTCTACTCCTAACTGGAACCGTTGGGGCCACAGATTTCTTCATATTAGACATGGCGTCCATGGACTTCTGCAACAGTTCTGCCCTTAGCGCAGCACTCTTGGGTTTCCTCTTCAGGGTGAAGTGCTTCACCGGATTGGGTTGCTGGCCAACCTAACATGGTCAGAGGAAATTTAAATAAACATAAAAAATGTAATAATTTCCTTACTAATGATTAGCGAACCAAGCAAATCGCACTGTTACTACGTGGTCCAAAAGCCCATTTTAAAGGTTACACCACCTTGATATTTCAAAAAAATATACAAATGAAGTTCTAAGAATAATTTGAGTCGTCGCTCGCTCAAAAATTGGCTGAGTTATATATAGCAGTTTGAAGCTAGTGTGATGGGTGAATTTTTAAAAAATTACATTATTCTTTTGTGTTTTTCTCGATACTTCCTTACTCAGACTGATGGAGATGATATCTCAAAAATTATTAAGCCAATTTTTTCAAATTTTGGATAACTTACTTACATATAATGATTTTCAACAAATTAGCGTATGACATTTTTGATAAAACGCGCCGCTTATTATGAATTTTTAAAACATAGATTATTAAATAAAAATGAAATTATTTTTGTACTGGATTGAATGAATTGGAACAAAATTTTTCTTTTGATAAGCTACATCGTAGACAACACATCATTTAACAAGAAAATAATTTTTAACTTTTTCATTTCACTCAAACCCTGGCGACATGATCATCTCCACCATTTGCACGCGTCACGAGGAAGGAACTTTGTGGGGCAGCACATAACTTTTCAAATTTTAAAAATAATTTGTTGAAGAAAAATATTAAGCAATGGATGACAAAAACATTGATACTAAAATTAAAAACTAAAATTAGTTTTATATGTGTCTCTTTGATACTAAAATTAAAAACTAAAATTAGTTTTATATGTGTAAGTTAAATCAATTTATTTTTTTTGACGTAACTATTACATTATTTGAATGTATTTTTTGATGCCTCGAAATGGTGTAACCCTTTAATCTACTCACCACGGAGACGAGGGCGGCCTTGTTTAAGTAGTGGCACTCGAGCGGCAGCATGTGCAGCGTCTCCTCGTGCCGTCCTAGCAGCTTTCTGAGGTCAGCAACCATGTCAGAGAAAACGGGTCGGGCCTCGTCCGCCTCTCGCGGCCGCTGGGTGTTCAAGGAGCCGGTGCTGGGGAGCGTGCGCATCACCTCGGCCAGCATGCTGACCCACAGCTCCGAGTCCAGGCTGGCCGTCTCCATGATCTCCTCCAGTTCGTGGCGCCACTGGAAATCAAAGTGTTTCTTTACATGCAAATAATTATGAAAATTGTGTCTGTATGCCTTTTATTCTGGGATAGAAATATAAAATGTTGCATATAGATATAGTTAACCAGTGGGGTGCAATAAGCATAAACTTATTTGTTAGTGAGAACGATTATAATTTTTTTTTAAAAATGATGTGAATGAACATATAAAATGTTAAAAAAATACATAATTTAACAATTTTTTTTACAAATTACCATGAACTTGTTCAGATAAACAGAAGAAGAAAGAGAAAAAGAGAAGAAAAGAAGAATTTTGAATTTATATTGTGATTAATGACATCAATAATTTAAATACTATTAATCGATTTAAACAATGCCAATTTATTAGCAGATTGTCAAAGCAAATTAAAAAAAAAAACAGTTGGAATACTTGGATTTTTCATTCCAATATACAAATATGATGCACGAATTTACATAAAAAGGAAATAAATTACGGAATGGTGAGTATTCCGGGTCCAAGCGAGGTAAGGAATAACATTCCATAGATTTATTTAGGTATTAAATAAAATGGATATTTTATATAAGCGGTATGAATGTGAAGACATGCGATACGCAGGAGCTATATCGCAGCGTCTTCAGGAGTGTGCCAGTGTGTTCTTTTAGATGTGTAATGATATTGCGTATGGTTTGCCCCATGTAGAAAGCTTCACATTCGCGTAGAACACTGTATTAGAATGAAACGGATATCCGGTAACTATCCGGTATCCGGTCTATTTTTACTATCCGGCTGGATACCAGATAGTACCTCAATATCCAGCGAATACCGGATAGTACCTCAACTGCGAAAATTTTACAAAATTATCGCCAGTTAATTGATAAAGTAAGATACTTGCTGGCAAACAAAAACCACATAATCATAGAAAAATTGTTTATTATTTATTTAATCAACAACTTGGTTAGTATTCTAAATTAACCAATGGCAAATAAAGATAGATGAACACTAGTTTTTCTGCATTTTGAAGGGATAAGTGATTGCTCTTGTTTTTGTAAACAAGACCGGCTTCAGAAAATAGTATTTCGCTCTATGCGCTGCTACAAGGAGCTGAAAACTAAATTCTGGCAAACTTCTTCAAATTTGGATACTGTCTTGAATTAGCTGACCACCAAATATAGTGATCGTGACCATGATCGATTCGAACTCTCTTCAATAATAGTCAATCTCACTTACAATTGCGTTCTTTTCTTGATCCTGACACAGACTATTATTTTCATTTGTCACTTCGTCGAAACAATCCCGAAGTGTATCGTGAGCTTCACGAGTCACAGTTGATCCGTTGATCAGTCACAGTCTCTTCACTTCTGTTTCTCTTAGCAGGCATAGGAGATGGCAATAAACTTTGACTGTTGGAAGATTCATCGCAAGAAATTTTTACAAATTCCAATAAGATTTTCTGTCAGGCTCTTTCTGATGGTATCTGTTTTCAAGTTAATAAAATCAAGAATTCTTAATAATCTTTTTTCCTCTGACCGAAAGTACTAAGTCATATCATGCTTTCTGCTAGAACAATTTTTGCCACTAGATAGTGCGGTAGACCATTATTCAAACTAAGCAGTCAACAAAATTTAATACTGATCTTCGAAACGCTATTTAGAGTATTAAGTTTTAATTAGAATGGAAAAAACTTATCTTAATGTACTCGTATAGTAAAAAACGAAAAATTTACAAATTTATTACGTAAGAAAACGTATTCTGCCTACACAATTGATCATTTCTAAGACACTAAAAATGATTTTTTTCGGCTGCGGCCTGTCGAATATTGCTTATATGTTCTTAATAATTGTAAATAATGTTCAGTTTATTACTTTTATACAAGAACAAAGGTTCTATCTAAGTCATCGTCCTAAAAAAATTGTAGTCTAGCAAATACATTTTAATATAAATGAATAATAAAAACCAACATTTGCGAAAAAAAAAAAGCCAAAAAATGCATTTGTAATGAATGTCCAGCCTTAGTGCCTTCTGTCCAGTATACATACTCTCGATATGTAGGTAGATGATATAAATGTATTTTTCATCAAAACCCGGTAGCCTAGTTTAAGTCATATTTCTTCACCAAATAACTAAATCAATTCAAAACAAAAGATAAACGGGCCTACCGTATATGAGGGATATAAAAACAAAGGTAACAATTAAAGCGTTTTTGAGAAAAATACAACTGTCACTACTCAAGGATTCTATGAAACGTGCATCTGATTGTAAATAAGTTTAAAACAATTGCCACTTCAACTAGGTAACTGCATTCAAAACATTTTTTATTTTGGATATTGCTGCCTTTGCTTTTATACACTTCATATGTAACAGAAAATATGGATAACGGATGACGAACCTGCTTTTTTCCCCTCGCCACTACGAGAAATTTGCACTCGGCACAATAAACAAACGGCATATTTGTTATTATCACTACTGATATCAAAATATTGCCAAATAGGCGATCTTTGTCTCACTGTCGACTTTTTTTTTAATTATCTTGTAATATACAAGTTAAAATTATAACAATATAACAAGTGAGCGCAGCAAATGGCAACCGGATATTCGGCGGCTGGATATCCGGCGCGGAGGCATGCCAAAAAAAAAATATATATATATATATAATATCCGGCCAGATCACTATCCGTTTCATCTCTACTCTGTATCGCTAGAGATTCAAAGGGTGCATTGTACTTCACACTACCTAGCATGCATGAGATCAAATTATGCGAGCTGCAGACTTTCGATGTAGGGTAAGAGTGGTTTATTTTTAGGGACGTCGCACTTGTGATTATTGGATCTCTTTTGTGAAATCCATACGGTTCGTATAGAATAGAATAAAGTATAGAATATATAGTTTTATTTCGGTACCTTAATATGTCAAAGGAATGAAATATAAACCTTAAATCTTTAAATTCACAGATTGTTGCATGTCATGTCATGACTGATAGTTATATTGTAACAATGTATGGTATAATATACAATGGCAGACTAGGATTACAGATATAAAGACCAAGGTAATAATGAACTGCTTTGTTGACTCAATAGTCATTCAAATTAATGGAACCCAGATAGAACAAGTTGATAATTATGTTTTACTAAGATAACAAATTTCTTTAACCAGAGGCTGAAACATTATACAACAATATACAGGGTGTAACAGAGCTAGTAAAAAATACTTTACATGTGGAAACCTGCCGAAATTACGGGTCCAAAATATTTTGACAACAATGTTCTAATCAATAGTTTATGGAGATAGGCGACTTCAAAATTTGCATTTATTCAATATTTCTGACTTTATATTCTGTAAAATGTTATAGTATCATTAAATAAACTCATATCTCATTAAAAAACCTATAAAAATTCATTTCCTTTCATACCCACTCGCTTGCCCCGGTCCAAAACAGTGGACTTCTAGGGAAATGTCCAAAAATGTATTTAAATCATTATTTATTATGTATTTAAATGATGAAAAAAAAGTGATCATAAAAACAAAATAAAAATTTGTTCATGTCTGTTTATTTATCTATGACAAACAATTATTATCTTCGTACACTTATATTTTTATGGTAAAAATATATTTGAGATTAAATTTTTACAAAAATGTAGCTATATAGATTATCCTTTATTATTATTAATGCATTCACGTGTCGCACAGCCGGCTGTTCAGTGTTCCGGGGCAATTCTGACTATGTAAAAATATGCGACAAACGTGTGGTTATAAGTCAAATAAAATTATTAACACCTTGTAATAAAATTAGCACCAATTTTTTTTTCAAAGCTTTAATAATTTTATTTGGCTTATTTTAATTCTAATGAATTTTTCATCTATATTATGATTGCGCTAGATCTGCATAAAGTAATGCTGTTTCTCAATTGCCATCTTAAGAAAAAAAACAAATCATACACTTTTGATGTTTACTTTTTAGGTGAGAATAGAACCAGTTGGAAATGTGTCAATGTCGAAAGTATCCACGGTGACGGATAATCTATATTGATTGGTTTAAAAATGCAGTATGCAGTGCGTTACCAGTTTAAAAAAATTCGAATTGTATAAAAAGCAACAGGCGATAGCTAATCGCAAACACTAATAGCCGTGCAGTAGCCACTATATACAGTATATAGTACAGCCAACTGCAGATCCTAAAAGTCGCATGGCGGGCACTAATGGCCGTGCAGTTGCCATTTACGGCCGTACAGAGGCCAGTGTAGCCGTACACAGGGCATAGCGGCAATCAATTGGCGATAGCCAATTGCTCAACTATTAATCAATATATATATATAAAAAGAAACCCGTGTTTCCCTATCCATTCCCTATCATTCCCTAAGTTTTCTCCATAACCAGCCACAACCACCCACAGTGGTTATGGTTGTGGATAGCCCTTGGCATCACATCGAGAATGTGCGAGTTTGGTGGGGATGGCTGAGCGTGGGTGGGAGTGGGTGACGAAAATGTGCTTTCTAGCACATTGTTTTGTTATGGGAAGGCCGCAAATGCTTCGGATTGTTTCAAAATAGGTGCGCCGACTGTGTCGGTGAGTTTAGAAGATTCCGGAAAAACCTGCTCTATAAAGTTCTGGAAGGAGAAGGTTCTAGAAAATTCCCGAAAGTTCTATAAGGTTCTAAACTGAGTGGCGGAATGTGTCGATGTGTCTAGAAGGTTCCTGTAAATTCAATTAATTTCTTGAAAGTTCTGGAAGGAGAATGTTCTAAAAGCATGCGAAAGTTCTATGACTACTAAAAATCTACGCGTGCGAAGCTGCGCGGGCACAGCTAGTTCAATATAAATTGCTATTATGATAGTCCAACATTTAATAGTACAAATGTCAAAAATATTTAAAAAAATATGCAAATTTTGAAATCGCATATATTCATAACAATTGACATTAGGACATTGTTACATGAAAATTTTTAAATTAAAATTTAAACAGAAATCTATATGTTAAGTATTGTGAACTAGCTATACTCTGTATTGTACAATATGCGGTGGCAGATTGGGATTGAAGATAAGCTTTGTTAACTTGCTAGTCATTCATATTGATGTAAGTCGGCACGAACAAATCAATAACTATGTCAACCTAAGACTTTCCATAACCGCAGGAAATATACAACAACATTGTTTAAAGGACAAAGCTGTGCTGGAGTACATTCAGAAATCTGAACAAGATTTTTAAAGGTGATCTTCCATCCAAAATGAAAAGTATTTAACCAATGCATTGTTGCATCAGTGCTCATGCATGTCTAACACTGAGTTTCAAAATGCATGAGACAATGAAATGGAGAGATATATATTAGGAATCATAACAAGAGACAGGAATGAATCACGGGCACAAGAGAAGCAACAAATGTAGTCGATGACACACATATGGAGGATGGACAGTCGTGACAACACATTGATCTATTCTGAAAATAGTATTTCTATTTTATTGATTGTTACCCCAACGCTCAAAAATATATATACGTATAATTACTAAATTAATTTACATTTAGGACTTAACCATTTTTAGACAAGATCTTTGGAAAGTAGTTGAGGATTAATATAGTTTAATTAATGTGAAATGTTGAGTGGGGTGAATCTGGAGCATAAGGATTATAAGATTTGTAAACATTAAAATGTTATTATTAATATTTAAAGCATTAACTTTGTGGTTAGACATTATAACAAATTGTTAGTTAACTTTGTAAAAACCACAACCAGATTTTAGGTCTACCGGTTTCAAGACATACCCGTCTTTTCGTCAGGACCAACACTACACCACTACATTCACAACACACCATAGTATTATTACACTTCCATCAATAATTGATCACATGCGTGTTAGTCTTGTCAGGGACAAACATGCACTGATTAGCCTGATGAACCATCAGGGATCTACCGAAAGAGAGTGAGAGGGGGCGGGGTCTAAAGTGGGTGTTACCCCATCTTTTGTGAACATTAAATTAAACAAAGGGCTGTATGGAAAATTAATTTGGTTGTTAATTAGGGGTGCTCTATTATTCACCGCCTCTCTAATGTAAAAAATTTCTAAATTATTCAATTTTAAAACTTTATTACTAGTATTTAATATTTTCATCCCTCTCACTCTCTTTCGGTAGATCCCTGATGGTTCATTAGGCTAAGAAGTGCATGTTTGTCCCTGACAAGACTAACACGCATGTGATCGATTATTGGTGGAAGTGTAACAATACTATGGTTGAGGTGTGTAATGTTGCGAATGTAGTGGTGTAGTGTTGGTCCTGACGAAGAGACGGGTACGTCTCGAAACCGGTAGAACTAAAATCTGGTAGTGGTTTTTACAAAGTTAATTAACAATCTGTTATTAAAATGTTATGTCCAAAGAGTTCAAATATTAAATTAAAGGCAATAATTTCATCACAACAATAGAAATATTGACATTTGACAAACTATATTTGTCTTTGTCAATATTTTTACTTGTCTTTTACTTTATAAGTTGTTACTTGTCGTTTCTCTACTTTTGAGTATTGGGTAAACAATCTCAAAAAAGCAATATGGTTATTTTCAACATCGGTAGGCAGTCATGCAGAGATACCCGATACCTAAAAACAATTAGACTGATGAATTCATCAAACTATGCATAAATATGTGGCAGTGAATAACAACACAGAAAGTAAGACATTTGCGGAGGTCTTCATCCGACAGTGGACAGAAAAAGGCAGATGATGATGATTTTATATTTGGGGGTTTAGAGATGGTTAGAAGCAATAGTTTTTTCGGGTCACCACCGTCATGCGACGAAAAAGTTCCAAAGGCGTAGAATATTTGATGATTTATTATCTCGATAAAATAAGTACAAAATATACACGAGTACGATTATAAAGACAATGATAGATATAGGGGCCATAGCCTCCGGCCGCCGCCGGAGGTAGGTGACGTACTAACATGCCTGCCTAGGGTGTGTTGTAGAATTTTCTTCTTCTTTTTATATAATTTATAAACAAAAGAGTCTTCTAGAGTGCGGCTGTGAGTGTGTGAATAAATCGTCAGAAATGCTGATGGTGCAATGAACTGCCGGCCGCGCCTGTCTTGCTCATGCCTCGATTTGTTTATGTGGCCTTCCTTGCCACTGTGTGTGTGTGTGTGGCCTAGATTGGTGGTTTTCTGTATTGTGGTATGAATTCCACATACATATCTTTTCAAATTCGTAATACCAAATTTATCTGCACATTTTTATGTACAAAACAATGTGACAATTCTAATAATAAAGTTGCAATGCAATATTTCTATCTACGAGTCAAACTGCATGTACATCCTAGCTGACTCATTAGATGAGTTAGAAAATAATATGCGATTATTTTTTAAATTTTTGAAAAAGGGTGACACAATTAATTATTTGAAAAAATTTGGCAAGAAGCAACGACATTAATCAACTTGGTTCAACATTCTTGCGCAAAAAACAGAATTACCGATGAAAAAATTAGTAAAAAATAAGAAAGGCTTTAAGAGATATTTCCTAAACAAATGAAATTCCCAAATTTTGTTTTGGCTCTCCTGACAACCTGCGCCCACAGAAGTAATAATGATGCAAGAACACAATTATGAAAAAAATATATTTAAAGAATGATTTTTAAGAAACATGATAAAATGTTTTTGAATTTTATTAGTTGTAATAATATTCATTTTAAACCAATATGTAAATATCAATTATTATCACAATCTCGCCAAAGAAGTATAACTTCTTCTACGCATACATGAGTACACACTCCTCCAATTTTTTCTACATAATTTTGATTAAAAATATCTGTAACCATCGTGCCTATTGGTTTAGTAGTAAGACACTCCTCTAGTGAAAAAGTGGTCCGGGATTCGAGACCCGAAAGTTAGACCTACTTTTGGATATTTTGAAAATAGTAAAAATATCAAGTTGACATGTATTATATAAAATAAATAATATTAACATTCTTTAGTTAAAAAGATATGTAGTGATGTGCCCACACTGTACGAAATACTACTATGCACGTTTTTAATCAAACGCCTACTGCAATCTTTCAGACACAAATCACCATTGACTTGTGCGGGTCGAATCATTACGCACTTCATCTAGCATTTCAACATTAACTTCAGTTTTGAATACAGAAATTTCACATGGCATTAAAAATGGCACATTTCAAATAATACAAATGGACAGATGTCAGCGCACGTGCACAATGCCCGATAAAATAATGCGTCAGCATTTTAATTTACCTTTTTAAATAATAAAAACTGATTTTGTAAAATAAATTAATAATTATTGTATCGTCAAATTTTGAGCGATTGTTGGGAAGTGGGTCAAATGTTGAGTACAAGATTCCTAGCTGATACAAATGAAATTTGGTAAAATCATGTAAAATACTTTTGCAAAACTCATTACCAGCCCACTAACAAAAGTTTTTTTGTCTTGAGATCTAGTGGAGAAAGAATGTCAATCAGGCTGATGATGGTCACTTAAATACGGGCTATGATAAAGATTGGTTTGTGGAAAAACAAGCCGGATATAATATATATAACAGATATAACCTATTAATAGCCGTGAAAACTATATTGGGAATAGAAAGATCATATCATCTTACAGTATATTTATGTTTTTTTTTTCACTAAATTTTTTTAAATAATTGTGAACGTAATTTGAAAATAAATCAAAGGTTTTAAATCAACCGTTAAAGTTCTCAAGCGTGTCATTTTACCATTCTTTCCTCATTCATTCACTCAATATACCCAAACCATCCGAGCGACCCTTTTTTAATTCTATTAATTATGCTAAGATCAGCTATACCTTCATTCTTAATATCTTCATTCTTTACTCTATCATAAATGGATTTGCCACACATACATCTAAGGGATCTCATCTCCACTGCATTCAATCTACTTTCATTCCTCTTCAGCCAGCTCAGGCTTCACTTCCATACGTCAGTGTTGGTACCAGAATCCCATTGTGTACCGCTAGTTTTGCCTCGGTAGACATATTCCTATTACAAACTATTGCGTTCAAAGCACTGTTCAGCCTATTCCCCGCAGTCACTCTCCTCTCGATATCTTTCTCAACATTCCCTCTTCTATCTAACATACTTCCCAAGTACACAAACTCATCTACTTGTTCCAATTATTTATTACCTACTAGTATTTTACACGTTGTCTTACTTTCCTATTTCTCGAATACAATCACTTTTGACTTGTTTATGTTCATAATACTTCTGAGGGTTTCATTTTTTTATGGCGTATGCTACTAAAAGTTTAAATTTACTACTATAATTTCCAGAGGGGGAGTTCCTTTCATCATCATTAATTGAGTTTTGTCAATCTATTCAGGTATGGCAGAGAGCCGTTTAGTGGAGAGGGTTTTTTGATCTTTAAAGGAAACAAGTCTAGGATCATTGAAGTGTTTTGGAATGTGATAAGTATTTTCTTGAAATTTAAATTCTTGGGATTTCAAAAGTTGTTTTCATTTCAACATTTCCAAATTGTTGTGTGTTGTGAGGAAGACCAAAGAACTCCTGGATGACTCAATGCTCCAACAGAGAAATGGCCTGGACGAAAGCGATACCCAGAAATGAAGAAGATACAGTCTGCGGACAAGAAGAGCCAACCTCAACAGCCTCCCTAGGCAACGAGTTGGGACAGTGCAAGGAAGAAAAAGAATAACAAGTGTCTATTATTTTCTCAGTCCCAATTACAGAGTATAAAATTATACAGAGATGAACATTTCTGTAGGTGAAGTGTTTGGGTCGTCCCTCGCGTTATTAATGAGCCTGGGGCCGCGTCGCATATATGCGACAGGAACAAAATAAATTATTTATCGACGGCCGCGTATCGAATTTGAAAAACGTTATTTTTTCCCAATAGAGAAATCCTGTTGTGACCCGTCGTTCCATTTTCAACTCAAAAACATCACGGATTATATTTTAAATCAACAATCAAAACTGAAGTTTCTCTGCCGTCAAAATCGTATAGAATTGTTATAGATGGCACCCCGATCGCGTGTTGTGCAATCGAAATTCAAATATTCCATCGTCAAGGTCAGGCGCAATGTGCGCGGGAAATACGATTTATTTTTTTCGATTTTCGATTTATTTGTACACGTATATACAAATATATACGATATGTTTTGCGATATTTGTCAGTTTTTGTTGGTTTATGATTCAATTGAATACTAATAGTGATTTATTAACAAAAATACACGCAATTTTGTTGCGTTTATTTGAAATATGTGTGTGTGTGAAAGTGTATCATATTTATGTGTTATGAGTGCGATGTCCCGTCGTGTGCCGTGCCGTGCAACAAAATATACCACACAGAAGAAGATTATTATTATTAATAGTAGGGTTGTCTCTAATAAACAAATAAAAAATTATTATTATTTTTCAGAAAATGTTGCGCTGGCAACATTATGGTAATTCAAAAAAAGATTTTTTTTTTACTTAAATGATAAAAAAATCATTGCATTTTGACACTTACGATAAAATAATATGAATGTGTGTGTGTTTTTTTTTAAATATACGCACGTTTTCATGGTTTTTTCGTAAAAAGAAAAATCACAAAAAATTCAGAAAATTTCCGGCCCTCAACAAGTTAAGACACATGTATGTTGCAGTTTAATTAAGTATTTATTCATACATAATTAAATTGTCTAGAAAACAAACCATATTTCCACACTGAGATTCTTCAATTAAAAATGTATTTTTGTAATAAATTTACTGAGACATCAATTTTTAAAGATTAGTTTTTAGGACCTTTTCGAAATTGTTTCAAAATTTACAAGCTCATAGTTACTTTTTTAAACATGTCAAATGTATTGGAACCAGACGGTGTACCAAGAAATTTACGGTAGTGCATGTCTATATATTTTGGTGGTCTGTGGTTCTGACACAATGTCTATTTTTGGTCTTCAATGATCGAATGTTTCAAAAATACCCTTTTCGATTCCAATTTTAAAGGTACTACTAATACACATGCTCATTAGTGGCATGTGAGCATGGGCAGTATTGACCTTTTTGAGCTACAGCTAATTAGTAGCATGTGCACGCACATTGCTAGTAATGAGCATGCTCATGTCAAAAATCAACTGTCGGTTGATTTATGACCATGCTTATTTGATTTGCAGATGGAAGGGGTATCTTTTGCGCATGTGTGAAACGCCTTGCTTATGAGCATGCTAAGGTCATTTGCGGCTAGTATCGATTATCGATGCGATCTTCTTAATCCACGACAGATGAACAAATACATTACTTTTCGTGACTTAAATCACGAGTGTGGAATACTCGGTCACCGCTATATAAAAATAATAGGTATAGCAAGAAATAATGTTTATGAAACATTATTAAAAGACGTGAATGATTCAAATCTTAAAATAAAAATTATAAAAACTAAAATACAAAATGTGCGGATAGAAACTCTGTTGGAAATTTTTTGAATGGGAATGATTTACTGATTCACTTGAATTTCATATTTCAGTTTGCAAAGTTTCCATTTTGAATGAGAGCGTCTCTATTCTATGACAAGAGCACGCCAGTAATAAGCATTTGTGTTTGATTGTTAGTTTTGAGCATGCTCATTCATGAGCATGCATAAAATAAGCATGATAATAACGAGCTACACACTTGTTCGTGTAGTTGTTAGAGCAAGCTAGTTTTGAGTATGCCGATGAGCATGCTCAAAAATAAGCATGTATATCAGTACCTTTAAAGATGTTTGCACACTTTCAACAAACACATTATTTCTTGAAGATAAATTTTACCACTGTGGTAATGTAAAACTGCATGGTCAAGGAGGCAATAAAAAAATTGGAGGGAACATTCTTGACAATTACACTTTTCATTTTGTTGGAAAATAAATCTATATAAAGGAGCACATGTCTAAATAAAATAGTCGTGTCTCAGTTGATTTGTTATACGAGTTGCTTTACTGTTGCTATCTATGAAGAAAATAATAAGATAGTTTCTAAAATGTATATATGCTGACACAAGGATAAAATGTATATATGTAACACAAGTGGTACAAGCATAATATTAAATTGTATATGTCGCTACACACAAACCATATAAAATCTGGACGTAGTGTAATAATTGTTAAGTAATGCAAAAATGTGTAAGATTTTTTAGAGTGGAGGGCACTTATAAAACCTGAAATCTTGTACTGGATACAGAAAATTTATCAAATTATATTTAAAAAACAAACGTAACATATGTAAACATTAGATTCATTCACAATAATAAAGCATGCCAAACACCGTTAGTAATAAATAAAATCATATATAATCGAGTTACTTGAACTAAAGTGTAAAAAGCCGTGAAAATTTAATATAAATTGTGCAAAATTGCAATTGTTTTCATAAACCAAATTAAAATATATAGCATTTCATCAGATCACGTATTTATATGTCATACGGTACGATATTCTGATTTTGGTAAATCAGGTTATGTGCGTATTTAGACATATGGCAGGATGCAACCAAATGTATCAAAATTTTACATTTGCTTATAGGAATAAAAAATTTACAAAAGCATAAAACATAAATAGTATATAAAAATCTTAACTAATGTTATAACTTGAAAATACAACAGGTCTTATGACGTTGCAGCTATCTCTCTTTGACACATCTATTTCATACGGAACAGAAGAGGTAAGTATATTAAGTATGTATGGCAAAATGACAACAAACTGAAAAGTTACCTCTTCAACATTTCTGCGCGGGATATGAAAGAAACTCAGCAATAATTTTAGTTTAACTTGGGTTTGTAGCTCCGGAAAACAATCTTTTATATTTCTTAAGACTTCAGTATTTAGCTGGGTGCATATCGAGCCACCGGTCCACGAATCGTTTGATGTTCCGAGTTTATTATGAAGCCACAAAGATGTGTCACTGTCCCGTACGTTCGCCATCTTGAAGTAAAAAAATTGTACTGAAGAGAAAAAGTGTTGCTGTATTCGAGAATGTAAACGACGTATTTTAGTAAAGTAGGTCATTTGTAAACGTGTAGATGCGGCACTACTTGAATATGTACTTAATTAAATTAACATTTTCATTAAAATGGCAGCATCGAGAAAGCCCGTGAAAATTTGAATAATCGCGTCTGATGTTATCGATCAAATATTAAGTCTGGATTCTATATCAATTTATTTTTGGACAAAATGAGCACATTAAAAACATCTAGAACAATTTCTTTCCTC
>JADDOH010006726.1:0-58796 GCA_016648135.1 Agrypnia vestita | reverse complement strand
ATGAAGAATTGAAGGCTATTGTGGAAGCGGATCCATCGCAAACCACATCCGAGTTAGCTGCAGGCTGCGGTGTTAGTGATAAAACTGTTTTAATCCACTTGAAGCAAATTGGTAAGGTGAAAAAGCTTGAAAGGTGGGTACCTCACGAATTGAGTGAAGCAAATCAACAAACGCGCGTTGACTGCTGCGTTGCATTACTCAACCGGCACAATAATGAAGGGATTTTAAATCGAATCATTACCTGTGATGAAAAGTGGATCCTGTACGATAATCGGAAGCGCTCATCGCAATGACTGAACCCTGCCGAACCAGCCAGACCATGCCCCAAGCGAAAATTGACTCCAAAAAAGTTACTTGTGAGCGTTTGGTGGACTAGTGCTGGTGTCGTTCACTACAGCTTTCTTAAATCTGGCCAGACGATTACGGCAGATGTTTATTGTCAGCAACTGCAAACCATGATGGAAAAGCTAGCTGCTAAACAACCGAGGCTGGTTAATCGCTCTAGGCCACTGCTGCTTCATGATAACGCTAGACCACACACTGCACAACAGACGGCTACCAAATTAGAGGAGCTTCAATTGGAATGTCTAAGACATCCACCGTACTCTCCGGACCTTGCCCCAACAGATTACCATTTTTTTCGAAATTTGGATAACTTCTTGCAAAGGAAAAAATTTAACTCCGATGGGGCAGTCCAAACCGCCTTCAAAGATTTTATTGATTCCCGTCCGAATGGTTTTTTTAGTAAAGGGATCGATGAACTACCTATGAGATGGCAAAAGTGCATAGATAGCAATGGTACATACTTTGATTAAATAAACATATTATAATAAAAAAAAATCGGCTTTATGTTCCTCCCATACTAAACGCCAATTTCATATGTAAGGACCTAATATTACTCCCTATCCACATGACCCATTGATTAAGTCAATAAAGTTAAAAATTAATATCAAAAAACATTTCATCCATGCGTGTGTTAAAAAATAATTATCAAAAACTATTTAAAATTTATTGGGTATCATCTTTTTCACAATAATGATGGTATCAAAATCAAACATAATACTTTCGTAGTCTGTTTGTCTGTTCGTTTGTCTGTCTGTCTATCTGTCCGTAACTACATGTATTGTCCATAATTTCGTTCGAATTCACGGCTAAAAAACAAATTAAATTGCCAGAGATAGGGCTTGTACCCTGGGCCAGCAATCCGGCCGCCTAACGCATGTTGCTACCGCCGCCTCTCCGTGAGCCGCCAAAAAGGTGCTATAAATATATTCAAGAGCTTAGTGAAAACGCGAACCATTTCATGTTCCACCCAGCACAATCACCAGGGCTTAAAATACATAGTACCAAACCAATAACTGCCGTCGTTATTATTATTTCATGGCTTTCGCCTATAAATACTAAAAGATATTCTTTAGGAATTAGCAAACAAAAGTACCATCATTTTTGACGGGCTATAGCTAGTTTCAAATAAAAGTTTAAAAAAAGTGCCTGGGTTAAAAAAATAATCATCATAAAATATTCACAATTGATTGCGAGATACTGATATCTACGAGATATCTTCCTATACAAGTTTTTTTTTAAATGATGCCTCCTTAATTGCTTTTGTCCATGCAAAACTCGTTTTGTGACCATCGTGCTTGTTCTGTGTACTCATTCGGTTTCCCTTTCATCGTATAAATAGTTTACTTTTGAAATTTTACGCGATTTCGTTCAAGCCTCCGAATTCGACTGCCGACACCAAAATGACTATTGAATATATTTCAGTCATTTTTATATTATGTGCTCTGTGTGTAACTCTACCCTTGGGGGACTCTAAAAAATTACGTAAGTTTTTACGAATAAATAACATTATTACTATTTCATTAAAAATTTTAATAATCCATATTTACCCAAAGCCGAAACAAGAACGTCAAAATTATATTTTTCAATTTCTTCTGTTTAGCCATCATCAAAAAATTTTAATTCATTATTAGCCATTTAGTAGGTAATAAAAGTGTCGTTAATATATTTTTATAATCATTGAAGAAAAACTGTAATTTGTTTGTTTCTTTTAATGGCATACAACATTTATTTAGAAAAATCGTTTAAAATGTTTAATTTTTGTATATATATATTTTTTTTAGAATTTATTTATTTATTTTTGATATAAATAATACACATGCATATTCCAAACTGCACCGCAGTTTTGCCGCATGGTTGCCTTCAATATTGTTTGACAAGTTATTTTTTATAAATAATAAAAAAAGTTATTAAGATTATAGAGTAGGTCATGATTTTTACAAGTGATATATGATAATTATAAAATAATGTAAAATAAGGTACATAGCTTTAATATATATATTCATTTATCTTGTACTTTTTTGAAGCCAATGGAATTTTTTTATCTTGCATCATATCAAATTTATTAAAGATTCATGGCACAATACATTTTTTTCTTTCACCATACACGTTGTTTTTGATTGGTATTCTCATCGTTCATCCTGTCGATTATATTTTACTTTTTGGTCAATTGGTAATATTTTGCATACTTTGAATAATTTATTATAATCATCCTTGTACATACATTTAGATCTATTATCTACTATAAGTTTTAGGAATCTTAATTGTAACTGTTTGATTTTATCAATATAAACACCTCCAAAAAAATACCTATTTGAGAGGCTCCTTCTAATATTATTTTACTCGTTATATGAATGTACGAGTATATTCCAGTCTTATATACTGGATATATATATAATATCTATATATATATATATATATATATATATCTTAGAGTACATGCAATTAATTTGTATATACTCTAAGATTCCAGTCCTCAGATGCTCCGCACAAGCTCAGCGGTTCCCAGAGCTAATCCTTGTATTGTTTCTTCATCCCTTCAACTTTTCACCCGCCCACAATCTCCCAGTAAAGGATTACAAAAATGTATATGGTTTTTTAAATTCTCTTCAAATAATAACTCTACTTGTAATTATTGTATCTATGTATCCTGTGAGTGTACTACAAGCGTATGTCAATTGTTTCATTCAAAAATGTCATCATTTTTCACCTAGACCGCATCAATACTCGATGCGGTCTAGATGAAAAAAAAAGTGATCAAATAAAAATATATGTTTAATTATATTTTAATGAAATTTAAAATAAGTAAATATTTAATAAATGTTGTTATTAAGTTCTGCGAGTTAACATAATGCGTTATTTTATATATGACAGCTGTTTCAGCTTATTTACTAATAGTTTAGCGATCAGTTTAGTTTTTCTTTCTTCACTTAGAATTTTTCTTCTCTACTTTTTCGTTCGCCTTATTTATTCAAAAACTAATAATGTACATCGTATTATGAATGACCATACTTGTTTTCTTACCGGTAAGAAATTCGCTTCGTCAAGCGGAATTTCAAACGTGTACGAGGTAATTTTAAGGTAGCCCATCTTCCCGAAAAAGTCGAGAAGTCAAAAAGAAAGTTGCCTAAGGTGATGCGGACACGTGATAAGAAGAGACGATGAATACGTGGTAAATACTGCCTCTTCCAAAAATAAAAATAGGAATAAAACGCCCCCCCTGATATGGTGGACCAGCATGGCAAAACTAACACAAAAACCCAACTACCCGATCCGACAACACAAGATAAGCCGTCTTGGCTCAGAATGATTAGGAGTATTAATAGTACCATTTAAAACCCTGGCAATTGTTCTGGTGGAACATGAAATGGTTTGCGTCTTTACTGACCGGTCAGGCAGGCTCGGCGGAAGCAACATCGCTAAGTTGCGGCCGGTTCGTGTTTGATGGCCCAGGGTTCAAGCCCCATTTCCAGCCGTTTAATTTCGTTTTTTTTTGCCGTGAATTCGAATGAAATTACAGACATTACGGTTAGACAGAGAGACAGACAGACAGACGGATGGACGAACAGGTGGACAGACGGCGAAATTATTATGTTTGAATGCAAGAATCTATATTCCGTGTACTGACTTCGTAAAATACGGATATAAAAGTACAGGGGTTGAGTAGAGACCAGAATTCAGTAGACCAAGGTTCTCGCCAAAGGATAAAACCAAGAAAATATCAAGGGTAAACATTGCTAAGTCAGGTTGAGCAAGATGTTAACAAGTATCCAAGAGATTGAAACAAAATAAACAACTACAATCTTGGACTTTTGCATCCCGGAAGGCCATGAAATGAGTTGATTTAATTAACTTTTGAGTACACTCGTGGGATTTCATGGCCGTTAGATGATAATTGAAATAATTCTACGATGGATTTGATGCGACAAAAATCGATGCACAACAGAAAAACGCAGACGCAGTTCTACGTAAATGTTCCCTAAGTGACGTTCATCTATTGACGGTTTGTATGAAAATGTGGAATTTGATTATTCATTTATGCAGATAGATTTAAGTTCAAAACCATAACCTAGACAGGATTTTGATACTTATGTGTATCTAATAAGTTTAACAATATTTCATTTTTTGAAGAATGGTTCTTCTGGAGTTAGGTTTTCACTTTTTAGTGACATCATTTATAATATTTATCATAGTTATGGCATTATTAGGAAGATTGCGACCATTAAACTCTTTTATAATGTGTCAAGAAAGCGCTTTATTATGAATAAAATGTGGGCGTGAACAAAAATGTACACCCGTTAAAAGTTGAATGTATGTTATACTTATGCAGGAGTGGCATGATACATATGCCTGACACAGGAAAGTGTTATTCTTTTAAAAATTTATTCTTTGCAGGAGTGGTATGGTATAACATACCTGTCTGAGACATATAAGGTTAATTTATATAAATTTACTTTGTAAAAACCACTTATTTATTGAAAAATTATTAAATATAATTTTTGTTATCCTGACGAAGAAGCCATTGGCTTCGAAACATGTTGAATTTTTTCAATAAATAAGTGGTTTTTACAAAATTAATTTATATAAATTATAATTATGTCACCACAAAATAAATTTGCCGTATTTGAAAAAAAAAAAATAATAATAATAATTAAAAAAATACATATAAGGTTTTTTATCTTAAAAACCATCTGGTTGATTTTACAGGATGGCGGTTATAATGTTAAAGACAGATTTGTATTAAGTAACTTAATGGTAAAAAAAATCCCGTTGCACTTTAAGAATATTGACAGCAAATCTTTAAATTAGCATATACATATGACTAAAAAAATAGTAAACTATATCAATTGTGAACTTTTTATTGAAGACTGTTAATGTTTTGAGCGAAGTGTGACATAATATGTTCATTTTTTAATACAAAAATGAAGAAGAAGAAGAATCTTATTAAAAATAATATTAAAAACGGGCTATTATTTGGGTTTTTTGACTACCGCAACACGACGTATAGAATCATTATATTCGGAATACATTTTCATAAAACCGTCCAAAGGTGAAATGTTTTTAAAAGTCTGCCCCTAAATTTTCTATCGGGTTTAACTAAAAGCCTCATAATTTATTAAAATCCTGCCTTCTATGGGCGGAGCTCAGATGGATGAGTCTTCATTTAACATTTCATAAAACAGAGAGAGGACTAGTGTCGATGGACCGCGACTCCATCGACTAAACAGTATCCAGAGTAATCTTATCTTATCAAGGACGACGCCTGAAGAACGACAGATGCAGAACAGAGAAAATGAAAGGATCCCTGGAGGTCGCCAAGGCTTACCCTAGAATGCAGTGCCATAATGATGATGTTGATTAAAAAGACAACAAACTTTACACTTTACGTGTAAATTTTTTGTCTTTTTAATGCGTGTCATTTTATCGCTTTCGTACAAGTCAAATAAAATTGTCAAACAGGTGCAGAGATTTGTTTCCGATTATTTTGCAAGGTTATATTTGCCAAATACTTTTTTTTCACAAAAAAATGAAAACTTTGATGTTGCTTATCTGCTTAACTGTTGATATTTCACACAAAATGTAATGAATATGTATTTCTATTCATTTAAAATATGCATTAACTTCACCATTAACATGCATGCATCGCCTTAAAAACATTCTGCGATTCTCGAAATTCGTAGACATTTTTCGTTGTAGGAGCATACGTGAATTAAAGAATTACTTATACTTAGAATATACCAGTAGAACTAATAATAGTTTGGTGGACTTTTTTATTTATTTTTTGTTCGCCATGAATTATAAATATTTATTTATTTTGAAGTGTCTTTATTATTTTCATTTCCCTTGTAAATATGTTTTAATTCTGTATTAAAAAAATTCTTGATTTATTTTATCATTGTATCTTATTTATCTGATATATTGGTTTAATTATTTTTATTTATTTTTTTTATTTTTTTTTATGTTTTATAATTATTATTGTTTACCTTTTTACTAATCATTCTTTATATATGTTGTTCGTTTATATTAAATATGTTTTATGATAGGTATATAATAAAAATCCTTATAACTTTCTTGTACTGTAAAAGCCCACTAAAGTGTTGATTATAAAATAATAATGAAATAAATTAAATTAAAATAAATACTTACCATTTAAAATTGAATAAAAAGGACTCCTCTGAGGTTTGTTCTAACTATGAGACATTCTGTATTACAACGTTATGGTAGTTATTTTTAAAATCCTCAATAAAAATATGAGGTCAGAATGTAGTACGAAAATTTGGGAAAATCAACATGATGAAATAAAAAATAAAAGATAGAATAAGATTTCCATTCAAGAAAAAGTCTAAGATTCTCAAAGCTATAAAGTACAGAAAAATGAATATATTTAATAAAATACTAGAAAATCAAAACATGTCTAAATTGAAACAAAATTATATTATCATGTTCTTGTTATGTTTTTGGTATGTTTGAAAAATATTTATACTTTGTACGTCACCCTAAGACCTTATAATCCAATTAATTATGTCTTTTTGATGATCTGTTTGTTAAAGTAATTAAGGCAGATAAAAAATTTATGAATATTGTGTTTATACTAGGTTTATATTTAGTTACGTATAGACACTGTTTCAAGAATAATTAATACAAAAATAAAATAAATCACCTAATTAATAACTACAGCTATATTGAGTATGGTCAGTGATATCGTGGAATGCGTGAACGACTTCTTCAAGGTTTTTTATTTAACTCAGTCATAATCTTCAAAACCGGTTTCAAAATTTTGAAATTGGATTCATGACAAAATTAAACCAGTTTTATTCAACTTATGGCAAAATTATTGGGTTTTACAAAATGTGGACGTGGTTTTAAATTTTTTTTGGTTTAAATTCATACAGCAGAGTTTTACATCTGTGTGGTAATGAGGAGATACAAGAATTCAATCATTTTGAAAAAGAGGCGACCACTCATATCTGATGGATTAATGTTCAATGTATTAAATATTTTTCATTTTACTCGTACGTAATATTTTTATACATATATTTTATATTTATATTTTATACATTTTTATACATATGATGTTCTAATTCAAAGGAGCAAAGCTGCAAATGTAAAAAAATGCAATATATAGGAGCTGATCTAAATTTAATAACTTCTTCAATTAATGCAAAATGATATTGTGGTAATATAATTAATATAATTAACAAGAATAAACTTTATAATTAATAATGTCACTACAAAATCATTTTGCTCTTTTTAAAGAAGAGTAAACTTTGTTTACACCACTAATTTGTTGAAAATACCAATATGTCTCGGGTTCAATAATACCTTCATCAGGATACAACGTAAACTAAAAATAAAAAAAATCAAAGTATGGACGTTAACAAAATAAATATATGGGAGAATAAAAACTTATTTATTACTAATAATAAAACAATTTTAAAACGTAACTTTTTACAAAAAGGACATGGTTATTTATAATATTTAATGTATGCTTCGATTTTTAATTTTTAGTATTGTTGTTGTATCCCGATGAAGGGACCAATGACCCCTAAACATTTTAGTATTTTCAAGAAACTAGTGACGTTAACAAAGCATATTTTTGTTAATAAATTATATCTAAATTTGATGTTCAGAATAAAGACTTAACGAAAAAATTTATTAAATGACCTAAATCTCTGGCTCAAAAAGTTTTCCATTTAATAAAATAACAGTGCACTAAAATTACTTGGTTAGTAGAAAATACGAAATAATTAATACGTTATACAAATAGAAATCAATACAATCGGACAAACATTTATACGTATGTCAGTGAGTATCTTAAATTAAACTGAATGGGGAAAAAACAACAAATCATAAGTATATTCAAAAATAACATTTGCAGAGTTATTGTACAGAGTGTAACAGAGATATTCTACAATACTTTACAGGTAGATTCCTGCTTATATTATGAGTCGAAAATGTTCAAGTAATAATACTCTTATATCAATAGTTATGCAGATAAGCGATTTCCAAGTTACTTTTTGTCAATATTTCTACATATACGTTGTACTTTCGTGAAAGTAACGTATAACGAATATTAAATATTCATTCGCTTCAATGCTATTAAAATAAAATGATTAAAAGCGTGCAGAAATTTGAAAAATATTTTTTTACAGGTAGTAGTTTGTAGGCTGGAAACTTTCGGTAAAGTATCGAAGACTACCACTTTTTATATTACTTTTATAATTTTTCAAAATCAAAAATCACGTTTCGATACTGTAATCTTTTTTTATTTATTCATTTATGGATAATTTTACATAAAGATATACTAAAAACATCGAAATAAATAATCATATTTTTTCTTACTTTTCTATGAGAGTCATGGACTCGTATATAGAGAAGGAGTATACGAATGAATTTATAACAATAAAATAGCAAAATTATATAAATTTGTAAGTAAAAATTATGAAAAATGCATTAGACTTAAGTCCAAATAATACAAAAATAAATATGAAAATAAACATTAATTCAATACAAGGAAGTATATAATATTTATTAAGATGTATCTAGTAGTACGTTCGAAATTCTGTTTTTATTTTACGATAATATCGGGATGGAATGTGCGGGTTTAGTGTGGACAGATGTTTTCAGACAAACTCATGATCATTTTATGTATCTAATATTATGTCTGTAGGTGTAAATATATTTTTAATTTCAAATATAAATTTATTCTGATCTGTTATTTTTCTGATTGTAAGTGGGGGTTATTAAAGGGTTCAATTCCAAGACAACTAAAATGATATTGGCTTGTGGTAAATTTAAATTTTGGTATGTTAAGTGTATCGCTAAATCTCGTAGATCCGAAATTGCTTCTGGTATTTGATTTGTTTTTAATTTTATAAATTTGGATTATTGAATTTTTTTGTCTATTAATCTGGTACCTTAAAATCTTTAAATATTTGGGCGCTCGGGTAGTCATTTTTTTCTTTCGAATTATTTTTATTATCATTTTTTTAATATAATTTATTATAATTTTGGATATTTTTTAATAATTTGAATATCTGACCATGAAACTAACTTTTTTAGCATCTTTCATTCAACCTTGTCGCTCATCTGACCCCGAATTGAGTAGCTGCCTCCGAGACACTGCTCAGAACGCCCTGAAATACATGGACCAGGGCCTGCCAGATTTGGGGATCCCTGGGATAGACCCTCTCCACGTGAACGATATTAAGGTCGATCAACCGTCTCTGAAGATCGAATTTAAGAATCCAACCATCCACGGACTGAAGACTTGTACCATCAACGAACTCAAGTGAGACTATTAATTATTTGAAACATTTTTTAAATTTATAAGCGCAATCTTACCTTAATTTCCTACAGGTATTCATCTTCTTCATTGCTGGGCCTCGTAGTTGGGCATTTCCTCACCTTCCGTGTATATTTTCATCGGCGATGCGACCTTTTAGATAGAGGGCGAAGCTGTGCGATTTTTTTTTCTATAGTTGTTGCATGCCAACAGACTCACCGGACGATGGCACAAGGAGATGAGACGCTCAGAGTGCTGCGGAATGTTGGATACCAATTGGGGAAGAAGTTGGGAGTGTCGTGATTAAAATAATAATTTAATGTGGGAAAAGGGTAGCAGGCATGTATGAAGAGATAAGAGAAAGAAGAGGAGATTTGGATGTAAATCTCTCGACCTTCACCCGAGTTCGGACCAGTACCGCAGTTAGTTAGGCAGAGTATTAACATTAAATTAAATCCCTAAAATCTGTATTACGATCCGACGAATAAATGAGCAGATACAATTATACGCCTCTGTTTTTCTGATAATTAAATATTATTTATAATTTGTCCAAATCTTGAATTTATTAATTTTCAAGTTGGTATATAATTAATTACTAATAAAAATATTTACGTGATTTAGAAGTTATACTTCTTTGTCGTACATAAAAAACCACCTTTTAAAATAATATTAAAGCAAAGAATATACATACTGTTAAAATATGCCTACGATACCACGACCATAGCAACTTCCAAATCTAAAATTGAAATTCATCAAAACAGTGCTAATTTTAATTTCGATAATCAATCATTCGTCAGCTTTGTATGGAACATCTTTGCGATTACTACTAGATTCAAGATGGTTGACAATTTATTGTTTAAGTAACTAGTTCTCATTTCAAGTGAATACATTTTTGACATTTATGCAACAACCATAAACAATATATGAAATGTAATCGCTTTAGTATCTTTGATAACTTACTTTATGGTGTGTAAAAGATACGCGCGCATTTGATTGCGTAAAGAGGCGTAAAGAGGCATAACTTCAAAAAATAATGAAAAATAGTACCTACTGAAAAACTAATCATATAAATATTACCCATGTTTATAGGATCAACACAGCCAAGAAACAAATTCTGTTAAATTACACAAAAAATGGATCGTTTAATGGAAACTATAAAGTTGATGGACAGCTAATTATTATACCAATCAGAGGAGAAGGCGATTCAAAAATTGTATTTAGTAAGTCTCCTTTGTCCAGATATTAACTTAAATAAGATCAACTGTACATGGCTGCCGCAATGACGTGACAAAATTGGAGAATCGTCTAATATTCTAAAAAAAACTGCAACAAATTCAGCTGTTGCAAAAAAACAGACAGCTTTTGCCTTATACGTAGATATACAGGGTTATTTGGAAAACGTTAAAACCCTTATATATTCCTGCCTTGATTGATGCACTTTTTTGTCAATATTTCTGACTTATTTTTGGTAAAACGTTGGACTATCATTACAGTAACTTATATTGAATATGAGAAATTCATTCATTTTAATGCAAGTCAAATAAAATAATAAAATCCTACGAATTCCAATTAGAAAACATTTCAATTGGAGTTTTTGCAGGTTTTTATCATTTTATTTAATTGTATTGAAAGGAATGAAGTTTTCGTAATCGATATAAGTTACTGTAATGATAGTCCAACGTTTAACCAAAAATAAGTCAGACATATTAAAAAAAGAACGCAATCTTTGATATCGCATATGTCCATAACTGTTGATATCAGGTCATGGTTGCTTGAACATTTTCGACTCACAATCAAGGCAGGAATATAGTCCTGCGAGGTTATTAATGTTTTCCAAATAACACTGTACATCTATAAAGATTTTAATAAAAAATATTATTTTAATTACTATATAGTTTTAAAATATAAGCCCCTGTCCTCCGTTTTCCATCATTGTATTTTTTGAAAATAATATTTTCATAAATTCCGGTGAGATCTCTAAAATGTTTTAATACATTTCTTTCAATGGTTTTAATTTATTTCAAGTTTTTCAAAGGGGATCTGCAAAACAGTTATTCATTTTAGCAGGTGAGTACCTACTATTGCGTTCAAGAAATTGGCACGTGACAAATGTTTTCATCAAATATTACGCCGTTCACCAATTCTGTGCAAATTCAAAGTGACCTCGAGTATTTTTTTTTAAGAGATGCGAAAACGGAATCACATCAATATTCTAATCATTTTCAAACTATGCTAAATGCTTTTGCTATTAAAATAGGACTTACTCTTGGAATGAAGGTCGAATCAACGACCACTGGATCACCAGGCAGGAATCTTAACCACTAGACCAACAAGCTCCACTTATTTAGGAGTTTCCTGAAAACGCTTTTACACCGACAAAAATAAATAGTATCTTTACAGAAATAGCGGATGTCTTTTTCTCGAAAATTGTGATACATTATGTATTATTTTACATTGAAAATGTTAAATCAGTTATTTCTTATATTATCAATAGGCATGATGAAAGTTTTAAAAAGTGAGTCTATTTTAGAGAAGAAAATAATTTAAAAGGATTCTAAAAAATTATCTAGTTTTAATATACACGATGAGATTAATAAGATTTTCAATAAAATAAAAGTATAAAATTTTGCAACCGGCCATTTTAAATGAAACACCGTTCAGAACGAACGAAGTCACGCCTAAGTAATCATCACGCTGTCTCTTTAATGTTGTCATACACACAATGCAATGTTTACTTAGGCATGTAGACGCCATGACACCCGCGCGAAATTAAAAATAGGTAGATGAAAATGCAGTTATTTACGTAAAATTTTAGTTTATTACTGAAATATTGTTATTTTCGGTAATAATAGACATGTACCTACATTATAAAAGGTTATTTCAAAATCTATCATCATGCCTATTATTTAAATAACGAAATGGTTTAATTATTTTGCAGCCAACTTAAACTACGTTTTCAAAATATACTACGATACGTATCAAGGATCTGATGGAAAGGAGCACTGGAAAATTGTGAAACACAAAGTTAAATTTTCTCCGGAGAAAGTTAAATTCATCTTTACAAACTTGTTCAATGGAAACAAACAACTCGGTAAGAAAAAATATTATAATGTACGTCAAAATTTTTGTGGCATGTTTTTCATCGTTTTCATGTAGAATATTTATAAAAAATTGATATTCCACAAAGGAAAGTAAAAAATAAGAAGGAAAATGCTTCAATTTCTTTTGTACGGAAAAGACTTTATTTTCAATTAAATATTAAATTAAATAATTATAAAAATTATTAAATTTAAAAAATATTTAGGATATCACTTAAAAATATTTCGTCACATCACTATTTACTCCCTTTCTTTTAACTCGTAGCGTCTGCTTGCTTGCTTGTCTGACGAAAAAACTTTGGATCGATTTTAACCCTTTTCTCGTGATCCAATCGAGCTGAAACTTTGCAAGCAGACTCGTGGCGACGTAAAAATGATCTAACAAATTTTCGTTTAAAAAATTTAATAAATATAGTATAATTTTGGATTTTTCGAAATTTTAAAGGTTTTTTTCAAATTGGAATCAATACAAATGAGTAATTAGCCCGACGCGTGTATGGACACGAAACCTGATTCACTGATAAAGATAGTATAATAAAAACTTGGTTTTTATGGGTTAGTCTTTTTTCAGCTGATGACGTCAATTTCCCTCTCAGAAAATCGACAGTAATTCTTAAAGCAAACGGTAACTGTGTCAGTATGTCCTCTCAATGATGTATTTCCCCTGTTTCCAGCTGACACCGCTCACCGGGTGGTGAATGACAACTGGAAAATCATCTTCACAGATCTTTCTCCTCCGATCATGGTCCAGGTCGCCAAAAGTATCATCAACGTCATTGAGAAATTCTTCGAAGCTATTCCAGTGGAAGAACTATTTACGCAATAATATTATTCTAAAAATATATCCACATTTATTTTGATATAAAAGGTGTTGTTTGTGATTTTTGTCACATTAACGTTATTTTTATGTAACTAGCTGAAACCAGTCAACAATGAAGGTACTTTTACATGTCGGTTCCTAAGGAATAAATGTTTTTTTATTTTATTAAAACAGAAATTTTCGTAAAAAAAAAATTTTCGAAAAAAATTACTATAAAGAAGTTATGGGGACAGACAGACAGACAGATGGACGGATGGGTGGACGGACGGACGGACGGACAGACAGACAAAGAAATGATTATAATTGAGATACGCATATTAAATTTAACATACAATTGGTATTCAATATTTTTTAAATTTATTTTTTAAACCCTTTTACAGAGGAATTAATGTATATACAATGTGTAATAGAGTTAGTCCGCAATACTTCACAGATAGATTCCTGCTTTAATTACGAATCTAAAATGTTCAAGCAACCATGACTTGATATTTATTTATTTCTGTATACGGCACAGAAGTACCTTGTACATATAATATATACAAGAAATTCAAAGAGTAGAATAGCAAAAAAATTACAGAATTGACAATATAGTATAGATAGTTGTTTAAAATTGTGACAGTAATTTAGAAAAAGGAGGTTTGAAGGAAAAAAGATAAAATATTATTTAGAAAAATGAGATGTGAAGTATATTCAAGGTAAAACAAATAGATGTAATAATTTGATATGAATAGTTATGGAAATATGCGACATCAACATTTAATTTTTTTTTCAATCATTAGGTACAGTAACATATATTGAATATGAAAAACTCATCCCCTATAATACAAGTCAAATAAAATAATAAAAACATTCCAATTCCAATAGAAATTTCTGCAGGGTTTTTATCATTTTATTTAACATGTATTGAAAATAATGATTTTGTCGTAATCGAAATAAGTTTCTGTAATGATAGTTCAACGTTCGAAGTCCCAAATTCTTTCTGGGTAGAAGTAGAGAGACTCTTCCGGTTTGCAGCTCTCATTTTAGAGAACAGATGGAAACTTGAGTGGCAATCGTCCAACGTGAGTAATGCACATCTCATACAGGATTCCAATGAGAGACAACCTGGGTTCTCACCGCCTCGTAAACTCTGGTCCTCCATCAACAGAATAAACTGCTCCCATCGCCATTGCGGTGCCGATGCGTAGGTGGGGCTTCAAAGAGTCGACGATGTGTGAATGCAGCGTGGTGCAGACCACCGAACATGTGATCAACGAATACCCACTCCACTTCACTCATTCCGCAGATGAGGTCCACATGATGACTTCTGAAGCCTTAGACTGGCTCACAAACTATCTTATCCCCCACCATACGAAAGAAGACGAAGAACATTTTGTAAAAAATAAGTCAGAAATATTGGAAAAATTACAATTTTTATGGCTTTGGTTTTTTGAACATTTTAGAATCACAATCAAGGCAGAAATTCACCTGTAAAGTATTGCGGACTAGCTCTGTTACACCCTGTATATAGAAAGACCTATAAGTACAGTACAAAAATCGAGTACACAGCGATTCCACTCCCTCTTACTACTTACTTACGTCTTTAATCCTTTGTTCCAAAATTCATATAAACATTTATTGCTGCGAAGGGATTGTTATGGTGTTAATGTAAACAATTTTACAAGTTCATTGTCCTGAAGGGATGAACAGGCTGAGGGGCAAAAATTCACATCTTTATCTTCATCACTTCAAACCTTGGGACAAAGTAACTGTATAGGTCTTTTTTATATGGAAAGGGGTCTACCTTTATTACATAGGTACACACACATTATGTCCCTCTACCAGACTGGTTAATCTAACTATAGGGATTGGTTTCGAAATAACCTAATTCGAGGGATAAAAAAACAAAGGCAGCGATATCCATAAAAATTTGAATGCAGTCATCGAGGGTTACTAATTTAGAATGGACTGAATTCGAGATTTTATAGGAAATATATTCTATAAATTTATAGGAAACATAATTTTGGAAGGGATACATAACATCTAGAATTCAGTACATTTTAAATTACTAATCCTCGGTGACTACATTCAAAACATTTTTGTATTTTTTGGATATTGCTGTCTTTGCTTTTATATCCCTCATTTGAAAGACTAAATATTAAAATGGAGATATAATATGCATCATGGAAATTAAATTTCCCGCACATGTGTATCAGTATTTAAAAGGATTTAACATCAGTTAAACACTACAGGAGAATTAATAAATTGATTTGAGAAGAACTTAACATAACAGAAATCAGAAACACTCTTTGTTTTGAAGTTATGATGTTAATATAAACAATTTACTGAGTTCATTGGCCTAAAGGGCTGGACAGGCTAAATGTTAAAGATTCATTTTTTGTCTTCATATGAAATCCTCTAACCTAGGGACTAACGTAAACAATAAGTTCATTGACCTGAATGACTTACCTATACAAAATAAGTATTTGTATCGATATTCTAGTTTAAATAAAAGTCAAAATATTATAATGATAGAGGAGATATAACATGGAAACTGCAAGATAGTATCAAATTTCAAAGCTTGTCAGGTTTGCGACTTCAATATAATACTGGCAAATAATACACAATGCAAAATCCGGGTTTATGCTTTATTCACAAGATGGCTCTGTAACTGAAATTCTTACCATTTATTCGTGGTGAATTGAAATGATTCACGATTTATAGATTTCATCTCCAAGATTTCTTAAAAACCTTTGTATTTTTTATCATTTTTTTTTATTAGCAAGTCATCAAATAGCGTAATGGAGACTGTTTATTATATTTTTATTAGTCTGGTTTGGGTCTTCGATATAATTATTTATATTCGATATAATTCGATATAATCCACGTTCACATTTTACTCCCAAGGTGGCTCTTTCCTTCGCTATTTTTTTATCTAATTGGGATCGATTCACATTTCATCGATATTTTTATAAAAACTCGCCGTAAACCTGTGAAAAATCACGAGACATTAATAACATAATTGAACAAAATATACTAAATAAATAATAATAATTAAAAGCGACCCTTGCGTGTATCCTGAGCCACGCGCTGATTGCGTATCATCACAATATGATTATCGTAAGCTGTAATTCCAGTCAGTTACGAACGCTTTGGACCATAAATATAGACTAGTTACAAACCAAAATATCTGCTACACGGAACTTTAACAAGAATCACTATGAACGTAGATGCGCATCGCGGGAGTTGATTAGCTGCACTATAGAAAGGAAAGAGAAAATATCATAGACTACCAACGTAGAAAGTACAGTAATCTCCATAGATATTCTGAACTCGGTTTGAATTTCTGCACTAATTATTGAAATCAAACTCGCCTATGAAAGGTTATATTTCTCTTCTTTATTATGTGATGAAGCATTACAATGATTAACACAACAAACAGACATATTTCAAGTTCGATTTTTTTAAATTTTAAGGCAAAAAGCGCAAAAAGAAAAAAGTAAAAACTGCTATTAGCTAAAACTTCATACGCATTTGTTCTAAAAAATTATGTTTTATTGTCCTTTCTTACACGTGATTATTAAAATACTTTCTATCTCTTTCTGACTGATACATTTAGTATGTAATAGAAGACAGCAGATACTAGATGTTTCACATTTATTTTTTAGTGGCTAGTCTATATTAATAGTACGTCTACGGAATTATTGTTCAAATTCTTTATTTAAAAAGTAGTCAGTTTGTCCTCACCTGGCGATGAGAAATTCTGATTTTCTCGAAACATGTAGCAAAAAATAAAATATTTTATGCAAACTCAAGTAGAGATAACAACGTAAATGTAATGAAATATTTTTAATAAATAATATTGGTTATATGGTATTAACTATTTCCTAATTAATATTAAATATTATATTCTCTACCCAAAAGTGTTAAAATATATGCGTATGTATGTAAAACATGTTTCATTATATACATATGTATTTAGTTTTTAGTCAATTCAATCAGTGCATTAATCTACTGCTTAGGATTAGGATATACTTGTTCGTCGATCGTCTTCAATAAACATTAATAAAATAAAAATGATGCGAAAACTTACTTTAGTCTACTTTATTTCTTATTTTTCGCCAATTCCAGGCTTCACTTCCGTACATTAGTGTTGAAACTAGAATAATCACAAAGTAGGTAATAGCTGATTACAATAGTCCAATATAATTCCTATTGAAAAAAACATACAAAAGCACACTCTTCATAAGCATAAATAAATTAAATGTTTTTGTAGCAACGATAGCACATTTTTTTTAAATTCTACAGCATCAGATAGCGTGACAATACTTCGATATGATAAATCTTCCGTCATTTTAAATCCAAAGATCATAAAAATACATAATTACGAGACAAGCCACAACATAAAAAAGTTGCTTCATCTCGAAGGTCAAGTTATAACTGGTTCACGACGTGAAAAAGCAAAAAGATCGTAGCAGAAAATTTCTAAAAAAAATTTTTAAATGTAACCGGCATTTGCGACATTTTTCGGTCTTACCATATTTCGCGTATTAAAAAAGAAAACAATTTCGAATTTGATACATACATATTTTACGTTTGTTTTATAAAATAACAATTTGTACAAAAAAGGAAAAAAAAAATGACAAAAAAATTTTAAAGAAACATAAATAAAATAAATATATTCGCGGTAAAACATCTCATGCATTATTTTTTAAATTAATGAAATTATATAAAATAACAAGTTATACCTGTCACGTAAAAAAAACTAAGAAGAGTCGCATCGTTTTCTTTTTGGTGTAGTTTTATCACGAATGGTTCTTTGTTCTGTGTAAATAATCTCCATATCGGAATGTTAGTTAACTTAGTAAAAACCACTACCAGATTTAAGGTCTACCGATTTCGAGACGTACCCGTCTCTTCGTCAGGACCAGCACTACACTACTATGTTCACAACACAACCATAGTATTGTTAAATTATTTAGCCACCAATATTTAGCACATGCGTGTTAATCTTGTCAGAGACAAGCATGCACTAACTATCCTACAGAACAATCAGGAATCTAACGGGAGAGAGTGAGAGGAGGCGGTGTCTATAGTGGGTGTTACCAAATCTTAAATCTGGTAGTGGTTTTTACTAAGTTAACTAACATTCTGTTATAATGTCTAACCACAAAGTTAATTCTTTAAATATTAATAATATGAATAATAATTTCGATATAATTTATTTTCGTAGTCGGCTAGCTCTATAAGTATCACGTGAGCATGGCAGTATGAATATATAGCGTATTTAAAATACAACAGTATTAATCAAACAATGGAAATAAATATCCATATGCTGTCGCATATTCTGTAATGTTTTAATTTTGCCAGATAAAATAAATGAATGTTTAGTAGCTCTAGTAGTAAAATAAAAGAATGATTGATACCCCCTTCCCCTGCCCACACGTAGCTCAGCATAGCATTCTGCCTAATCCCTTCCCTCCTTGACCATGCTATGATAATAATAATAATAATAATTAGATAACTTATATAGCGCCGTTTTCGCGAATACTCACCTCACGGGCGCTTTACACAGAAAAATTATTATCTTACAAAACAATTTACTGTTTGAAAAGAAAAAACTTATTTACTATTACTTATTCACTAGGTGGCATACAAGAAATGGAATTAAAATTGAGTACTATAATAGTTGGGAGTGCCTGAAAGAATTAGGTGTTTTCGCGGAGTGCACAATAGGAGGAAAACATTAGCTAGCGTTGGTTTATAAATGTCAGAAACTCACTTTATTTTCCTACTAAAGCCGTATAATACGTTCGCGAGTTTTATATAGTAGTAGACTAATTTTTTCCTAATATAACATGTTTCTTTCAAAGATTTAATTTAAGGTGAGAACTGCGCGCACGTTACTGACAGAAACGACACTGTTCCTAATTCCATACTTATTTACAAAGTTTTGTGCGTATTCCAACTCTCAACTTGCTTTGACAATCATCTGTTTATAAAGTGTCGTTACTTTTATTACAATTATTGAGTTCAATAAGGTCGTTAAATGTATGTTTTTGAACATTTTGCAATATGAATACATTAATTTATTCACGATAAAACATTTTTGATTGATCGTTATCTAAGTTTATGCCAATTGCACGCCACTGCAATGCAGCTATCCATGAAGCATTCCAGAAAAAAAAAAATTGTGAATCAAAACCTTTTTGACTCTCCTTTAAGTAAGTTCACTGTATATACGAGCACGCGGATTTTCATAGTCTTGCACTGCCTCCAAAACATGTTAGGAATGCGAAAAAAAACACACAAATTCATCCAACGTCGTAATAACATTTTTTCTGTACCTAATAAATTGCTCAACACCCCACCCACCATCTTCATCAACCACTTACTTTAATAAAATCGTTTTTTTCTGGTACGCAATAAAGATTAAAAAAAACTTGGTCAATATTACGTCTTCTTGGAATCCTCTTAAACATGACGTTTGGCCTTTGCAGTCCTCCAAATAATTAAACCCAAAAGGAAGTTAATTTAAAATAAAAAAAATTGATTGTTGGGTTTTATTTTTGTTCTTTTAGATAAGCTGCCGAAATAATAAAAAAGAGCTTAGTGTAAAATATTGTAATAATACGAAATGGTGAGCAGAAGAAATTGCGCACTGTCCGAGTCTCATGTAATATATCACTTTGGAACAACACTTTAGAAAGCTCTAAACTACCCTACAGCACTAAAGAATTATCTACAACATTCGAAAGATGCCTGAAATAGCCTAGAAACGACGGAAACCTTCTCGTAAACACTATAAATGAAAATAGTGTTCTCGAGGATTCGAAAAACCAAAATGATTGCGAAAATATAGCGGGTTCAGACCACGGCGTTTTGGCATTTCTATCGACGCGATATTAGCCGTAGGACGTTGGCTAGTGTGTGCAATCACGGAATTTCTGAGCGACAGATATCAAGCGAAATAATCGAGCGAATTACTTAACTTGCGAAAAAAATATGTATGAGTTCTATGTTCGAGAATTAAATTAAATGTTCTTAGAAGTGATAAATTGCGAAATATTGTGAATTCAAGTTCATTTATCAATTAATTAATTAATCGCTAATTAATTTCCTGTGTTTTCATTTATCCCTGTACCCACGACCCGTAACAATATATTCAGGAAGTAGATTTCAAGGGGTTAGGAGGGGGTTTAGTCAGGATTTTCAAGAATTCGATTTTTTTGCTGCAATTTCTAAAAGTTGTTAATTATTATCCTCGAAATTACCACCTGAAAATTTACAATTAATCCAATGCATGGTTTTCTAGATATCCTACAATTACTAAAGCGCTCTCTGACTCTCGAAGGCAAAGGCTGATGGCAGCTATTAATGATCGGTTTCGATCTGCGTATTGATCGGATTCTTTGAAATCTATTATGTATATTCATTAGGTTTAGTGTCAGTAGCTCTACCTATCGTAGAAATTTCTGCATAGATTGCAGCTTGTGTATTTCATAAGAGTACATATGCATTATTTATTTATTTATTTAAATATACGGCACAGAAGTAAGTACCTTTTTCATAATAGTATATACAAGAAATCCAAAGAGTAGAACAGCAAAAAATTACAGAATTGACATACTATAGATAGTTGTTTAAAGTTATTTATTTATTTATGTTAATGGTTCACAAACAATGAAATAAACATGATTTTTATCACTTTAATGTGAACACGGCAAACATAGAGATCAAAATAAAGGCTTAAACGTATACAAGGAAGAACAGAAAGAAGTCATTTTATAAATGAGATTGAATAAAGAGACTGTAACAGTATTAGAAAAAGGAGGTATGAAGTATATATGCATAAAAAATAATTTATAAAAAGGATATGTGAAATATATACAAGGTTAAACAAATAATTATTTGTTTGTGATTGCATTATGAATTCAGGATGGCAGGGTATAGTGCTTTAGTAGCGAATCTTAATATTGTGCTAACTGGGATTAAAAATATCATAGATATGCGCATAGGTGTTACCAATCTGTGCAGTCTGGGTACAAGAGAGTTAAAATATGAGTTGGTTCTAATGTTCTAATGTAGGTATTCGTGTAGCTCGTTCAGGCGCATGAAACATAAACAAACACAAAATATCAGGGGTGTCAAAATGCGAATTAATAATTTGGTAGAGTAAAATCAAATCAGATAAAACTCTCCTGCTGGATAATGGCAATAATCCAGTAAAAGATTGTAGTCTTGTATAGTTGATATTTTCAATTGGGATGTAAAGTCGATAGTTAATGTAACGTAGAAATTTGTGTTGAATGTGTTCAACTGTGTATATATGGGCTTTGTCATGAGGACTCCAGACAAATGAGTTGTATTCAACCTGACTCCTGACAAGGGTACAATAGTTTGATTGTGTAAATATTTGAAAAAGAATTGCATGAACGTAAAACAAAACCAAGAGTCTTCATAGCCTTATTAGTTATATTGCTGATATGACTTACAAATGATAGCTTCTCGTCGAATAAAATGCCGAGATCCTTAATTTTAGTTACCAATTTCAAGAAAATTCAATTGATGGAGTAGTTAACTTGGCATTTATTAGTATTTAAAAAAAGTTAGTTGGTTCTGCACCACTCTTTGAGTTTGATCAGATTATGTTGAATTGTTATTCAGTCCTGAATGTTGAGAATTTCTCTGAATATTTTCACATCGTCTGTAAAAATCGAGATATTTACATTGTGAAATATAGTTATTATGTCATTAATAAATACCAGAAACAAAATAGACCCCAGGTGAGATCCTTGTGGGACCCCACTAGATGTTTTAAATTTAAATTTATTATTTTTAATATATTATAAATTAAAATAGATTATAAAAAAATAAAATTAAAAAAAAATATATATATATATTATAAATAAATTATTAATTGTTATGAATGCACTTGGAATATATTGTGGATCTAATGCACATCGGAACGATGGAAAAACTGATTCTGAGCGTGTTAATAATAAGAGCAGACAAATGAAAACATTTGGGAAGGCAGAATGCGACGTAGACAGTTAAATACTTTATATTCTTAAATTACCCAGTACTTTATTTCACTACACCCCTGATAAAATGATGAATATTTTTATTTCCTCAAAATCAAAATTTTATTTCAAAAGCAACCTTATTTCATCGTTTTGTTTTAAAATATACTTAAATTCAATTTAAAGAGTAAAATAACTCACTAAATACAAAAGTTTCATATGCGTCGTGTTATTCGAATGTTTTGTTTTTAATTCATTTTTCGATTAGTTTTATTTTCATTTAATTGATGTTACAAATATTACAAAAAGGTTACAAATAACATGCAAATATTTTTTTTGTAATTTGCCAAAAAACGTTCTGGTCGGTAGGTAGATTTTAATTTTGAACTATTCAATTGTATTTTGGTTTACTTTGATGCAAATGCAACATAGGTTATTAATATTTCAAATAAAACCGTTAGAAAATACACGTGGTACATATTAAATTTAAAATTCTATTCATTTTTCATGATAATACACACCTGTTTATATAACGTAATAGTAATAAATTAATTTGAAAAATCCGGTTTTTTGGGTATTTGTAGAAAAAGTTTATGGTCTTTTTTCAAACCATTTAATTTAACCCATAACTGCAGGTACCAGAAAACAAAAATTAAATCAATAAGTGATGAACCAATTAGCTGGAATAAAGTGTAGTATTTCAAAACAATTACACATTATTTATAAAGATTATTAAATAACCAATTAATGCAAACGCATTTCTCATATTTTCTGATGTATTATAATTGGCAAAATGATTTTATTTTATTTATTTTCAAATATTCCTTTCATTTGATATTTGACTTTATTAATAGGCGATAAAATTATTCCATAATTACACTCACTACTTATTATAGAAGCGGTAATGCAGAATGATGCTTAATTCGTTCACACATCAAATATTAATTATTTTAAAAAGTATATTTTCTAATAATTATTTTACCCCTGTTAACCCTCTTTGGAGTATAATATTTCGATGTAAATATATAGTTAATAATAACTAAATGCAAAAGTTAGGTAAGGCTAGACCTAATATTAATAATTATTAAGGGGGAATACCTACCTACGAAATGCGAAAAAGGGCAATTTTTGTGATTTTTGGCTACTCACAAAAGTAGTAGTAAAGTTCACAAAAAGGCTATTTTTGTGAACCGCTACTTGCATGCAGATTCCCACCATCATCCAGCAGAAAAAGAGAGCTATTATGTATCCTAACTATGAGAGCAAAGCGAATATGCCAAGTAGAATATGTGCAGGAAGGTATACGTACACTGAGCGAGATAGAATCTATGGCTCGCGTTAACAACTACGCAATCGTGGATATCTAGATAGTCCAATATCCAACTAAAAAATGGCCCGAACAGAGGGGCTTTATCAAGATGACCATCTTCCTGCTTTTAAACTGCCTCGTACACGTGAGCGATGTTTCAACCATAGATAGAATCTATGGTTCACGATGCTTCAACCATAGGCAGAATCTATCACTCGCGGCAGCAACTGCGCGACCGTAAATATCTATACAGTTCAATATCTAACCAAAGAAATGGCCCGAACACCGGTGTTTTGTTAAGATGGCCATCCTCTTGCCTTTAAACTGCCTCTTACACTGAGCGACGCTTCAGCGACCATAGGCAGACTCTATGACTCGCGGCAGCAACTACGCGACCGTAGATATCTATACAGTCCAATATCCAACCAAATAAGTGGCCCGAACAGCGGTGCTTTGTTCAGATGGCGATCTTCCTGCCTTTAAACTTCCTCTTACACTGAGCGACGCTTCAGCGACCATAGATAGAATCTATGGCTCGCGGCAATAAATAAGCGACCATAGATATCTAAACAGACAATATTCAACCAAAGAAATGGCCCGAACATCGGTGCTTTGTTAAAGTGGCCATCTTCTTGCCTTCAAACTGCCTCGTTCGTATTCATTTGATATATCAAGGGAAACTCACCCTTGTTCATTTCGGCAAGATACAACTTTTGTTCATCTCATCTTCTATCATCGTCTCAGTCGACGTTATTATTCCAAACCATAGAGCAATGCAGGGAGCACACATGTTAAGAACCCTTAGTTTTTTTACTAGTTGATAATTTATATTTGTTCTATAGTATGACTGGTTATACTGACCTTCCAAAAGAACAAACAATTTAACCTTTACATCATACGTCTCACGTTAACCTGAATAGCTCTGTGCATTAAAAAAATGTTGATCTGTTTGTCAATTAATCAATATTTATTAATAACCCACGAAGCACATTCCAGATTCAATTTATTATACATCAACAGCCATTGAATTTAATCATTGCCGATGTATTATTTATAACTATAATTAATTCTTTTAACCATAATAATACATACTTTTTACAGAAGGCTGATTATACCTGTTTTGTGATACTCTCGCAATATTAGTAACCATTTACTGCCGTCTTTTACTTATTTATCGTATAATTTTATTCTAATTTACATTACAATTTTATAAAATGTATTTCGTTTTCTATCACGTATATAATCATGTACTTAACGATGCCATCAGTTATAATAAATACACTGGAATCATGTGGGAACTGGGAAAGCTGGTTAGTAGGTAATATCAATTACTGAAATACTCGATTCCGGCAACTAAGTGTGTGATAGACTTTACTGCCAATAAGACTACTGCAAAAAAATTCAATATGATCTTGTAAGCGTATTTTATGATATGTAAGCATAAAAAAAGTTTGTTAATCTACCATAAACTTCTCAAAGCAAAAATATGCGTTCAAATAAAGTTTTGAGGGAAATTCAACAATAATATGGTAATGCAATGGATAAAACTCGGTAAACAAAAAAAAGCAGAATCAGAATAATACTCATTTCGACTTAAATCACAGTAACCAAATTATTGACTGTAGCGCGCTTATATTTATTTACCGAGCCTGCAACTTTTCAAAAATCCTTTAAAAATACTGTACCAAGCATTTAGATGGTCCCTTTGTACACCAAATTGGCAAAAATTAGATTATGTACACCATCAAATTGGCAAAAATTAGATCTATTAAATTTACTCTATATTTTGAAAATGTTAAAAAATATTTATTTTTCATTGCACAGGGTGTTACTTCGACAATAGAAAAAACTTCAAAGGAGTGTTCTTCTTCTGTGTATAGTTTTCTGGGATATTCTGCCGTGTGTGTGTGACCTCTCTGGCCAACGTTTCGGATCCCATTGCAGGGTCCATCATCAGGGCTGATGTGATGAGTGAGTGTTGAAGTGTAGGTTAAGTATTACCTTGCAATACCGTACCGAAGTCAGGGTGTCTCCAAGTTTGTGTTATGTTAAATACTGGATTGCAGTACCGTGTCGAAAGCAAGGTGTGTGTCTTCTTGTAGTGTTTTATATATCTACTAACGGATGTCGGACTGTGCGGATCGTCTATGTGATTTATCCCGCAGCGCCGGATACCACGATGTTCTTAACTTAAGACCGTCATCCCTACACACAGACACACACACGGCAGAATATCCCAGAAAACTATACACAGAAGATTCTGAACGGCCGTGAAAACCTAAGGACATTTTTAACGGAGTGTTCTTCGTTCGATTTTAAATAGAAAATATTATTTTCACTTAGGATGAATTTTTTATATTTCATACAAGTAACTATAGTGACAGTCAAACGTTTTACAGAAAATAAGTCTTTGTTTAAATAATTAAAATTTTGATATTTTGTCTATATGCATAACTTTCTACTAATTACGTAATTCGCTACTGATTTTCGACACGGCCGTGTCGTTTGCATAAATTGTTTTGACTTTTGTAAAACTTACTTCCGTTTTTGTTTAAATTTTCATTGCTTTATATTGTTTTTTTACTTATCTTATTTTCTTCCTCGGAATTATATTGTGCTTGACATGTTGTATTACTTTACTTTTTTAATAATAAATAAATAAAATATAATAAAATTGGTGACATTTTGCCCTGAGTGTAAAAAATAATTTCTATTCAATATTGAATACAAAAAAGTATGAATAAGAAGACTCCTCCGAAGCGTTTCTAATAGCTACGAGACACCTGTATATGTATTTTTAGAAACAAAAAATTAGCTTTGTTTTTAACGTTGTCCAAAAATATAGAGTAAATTCGGTAGACTAAGATAGTAAAGCTAAAAGCTTATGCGTAGGGTTCGTCGATTTGTTCGTCATTTAGAGTACCTATGCACCACGGGTCTGGAACCGGCAGCAGACTACAGCGTTGCGAAATTAGAACAAACCTCGAACAGGTTTTGCGCCACCTGTGGGTCTGGTACGTCTCTTGACTCTTATCTGAAAGCAGCGTACATTCGTAATATGAGAATGTCAGAACATTGAAGAGCTGGCCAAACATTTATTTTTTAGTTACTTCTGGAACAACAGAATGTTAGTAAACTTAGTAAAAACCACTACCAGATTTACGGCCTACCGGTTTCGAGAAGTAACCGTCTCTTCGTCAGGACCGACACTACACTACTACATTCACAACACTATACACCCCAACCATGGTATTGTCAAACTATCACTATTGTTCACATGCGTGTTAATCTTGTCAGAGACAAGCATGCACTGATTATGAACCATTGAACTACTCAACAACTCAGGGATCTAACGAGAGAGAGTGAGAAGGGGCAGGGTCTAAAGTGGGTGTTACCACATATCTTGTGAACGCTTCATTGAACAAAGGGCTATATGGAAAATTAATTTGGTTATGTAAAAAATTTCTAAATTATTCAATTTCAAGCCTTTATTATTAGTATTTAATATTTTTACCCCTATTTTTGGGTCAAATTTATGATTATTTTCTATGAGGTGGTTGGAAAACTCTGAAAAATTGTTGTTACTAAGACTTCTTAACATACTGACTATCTGAGTAACTAGAGCTGATCTCTCTCCATGTTCCATTTGGACTAACCCGGTGAACGTTTCATGTTCTCAGAAGTAGAACAGGTTTATCCACCGCTCACCCAACGAAATGGAAATATTTCCAAAGGAAAATTAATGATAAATCCGATTAATTTATATTTCCACCTAGTCCTACTCCCATACAATTCACTTCAAAAGCCTTGTCTTTTTGTCTATCATGAATCCTTATTATTAGTTAAACTGGCCGTACACTCGTCAAAAATCACGGGAAATAATAATGATTAATAACGACCCTTGCGTGACCGCGCAACATGAGTCATGAGCTGATTGCGTGTTACATTCTAATTATCTTGTGTTGTTATTCCTGGAACCAGCAAGCAGACAGACAAGAAAATTATTATATTTAGATTTTATATCTTAAAATTGAACAAATTTAACTGTTTTTAGATTCCTTAAACAGATAACATAAATGAACGTGATGAATAAAATGTCTTGGCTACATAAGGTTAGCTACCTAGGTAAGTGCATTGTGAACTAAACTAATTTAACCATGGCTAATCAATAGGGTTATTTTTCTCTCTTCATTTAAGTAATAATTATCAAGAAAGCTAAAAGTAGATCTTATAGCTTTCTTGATTAACTAGAGACTAAAAGAATAGTGACGGACTTTCTCTTTTTACACAAATCAATAAATAGTACTATCGACTGTCCTCAAGTACTAGAACGTATGTGCTTGCGTGTTCCGTTTCGTGTAACTAGATGTCATGCAGGTTTTGCCGTGGAAACTGCAGCTAACAACTACGTCTTTAATTCCCCACTGCAAAGGCTTCCTAGACTAGCAAACAGATATGAGCAACTTAACGTCTTTGCCAACAACTTTATAATATTCAAACATGTTTTAAAAGGTGTATTGAAAGATTACTAATATTTTTCAAATTGGACTTAATAATTGATTTGTATTTGTTTTCATTGTTGGTTGAGTGAGATAACTCACTGTTATGTAACATTTTTATTATATTATGACTTTCTAAGCTTTTTCAGTCTATATTGTTACTTTTTTTTGAGTTTATGTTATATTATGTTTTCCTTGTGATTCTGCTCTGTTATATATTTGCGTTTTTCTTCTTACTTTATATTATATTTATCTTTATATATTTGTAATTGTATTTTAAGTATTTGCTTTTCACTTTATGTTATTATTATTTTTATATGTTATTATTTTTGAAAAATGTACACTTTATCTATTTTTATTTATATATTTTTTATATATTTGTAAAAGCCGTGTAGGGCGTTAGTAAATAAATAAATAAATTAAATTAAATTTTAAGAATTCTATCTCTGTGCAACCAAATATATTTCAAAACCATTTTTTGTATCTAAAACTATCCTAATTTTCTTGTTTTCACGTAAACAATAAAAAAAATTCTACGTCTGCCCTGGAAGTGTTAATGTTAATGCAAAACTTGTTTTGAGTGAGTATTGCCTAAGAAAACATAATATTTATTCTATTCAATCAGTGTATTAATCCACTCCTCAGGATTAGGATACCGTTGATTGATAATCGTTGATTACCGTCAACGAATATTAAGAAAATCAAAATGACACAAAAACTAAATATTTTGGGTGCACTGTTAATATCTTCGCTTGTGACTGGAGTACTCGCAGCTTCTTTACGTAAGTGAAATAATTGAATACATATTTTATATCAATATATTTTTGTTGTTTTTTTTTAAATATTTAAATAAAAAATATTATTTTACCTATTTTATAGGATATTAAACTACTTTATAATATCATTAAAATAATTTGCAATTTCGTTTTGATGGGGATGACTTTTTAACTATAAAACAAATATAACTGTATCATAAGCATTACCTACTTATTTAATATAATAAGCAAAACAAAAATAAAACAAAATTATCACAGAATACTATTTAAATTAGTATAAACCACAACCAGAAAATGGTGATGGTTTATACTAATTTAACTAATATTCTGTTATAATATCTAACCACAAAGTTAATGCTTTAAATATTAATAATAAAACAAAATTAGTTTAAACGTTAACTTTGTTTTCCTTACGTGAGTCTAATAATATATTTTACTACTTAAGTTTCTAGAGAAACAGAATATATTTTGTAGAATAGCAGGTGAAGTAATTAACTTGACAGGTAAAAGTTTAGTACTCTTCTCACGTAGAGAAATTTTTCACCTAATTTAATGATTGTTAAGAATATTCTCTACAATGTTTACGCCAAATCCATCAATTATATAAAAATAAAACAAATAGAATTTTAAAACTGACATGTATATTAATAATTATATTGGATATTAGTCTAGCAATTAACAGCAGTTATATAATCGTATTAATTTATAATAGTGTGTAAAAATTTATATTATTTATTACAATACGAACTACCTACAAGTCAAGATAAGATCAAATAACATCAATTGCTTAAGTAAACAATTTAATTATTAAAAATGCGTAGTTGATCATATCATTTGTCATTATTAAAACCGAAGAAAAGTTATTACAAAAAATTAAAAATATTATGTTGATATAACGTGCTTTTATATTATACTTGTTAGCATTAAAGTACCATTTTTCAGCTAATAATTTTAAAATTTGTTTTGTTGATACTTAACTACTACTAGTTGACTGAGTATTTGTTCATTTATACAAGTCTTGTTTTTTTTAAATTTATTTTTTTATTTTATGATACACATGTCATAATTTGGGCTTTTACTTCATAAACTATCTTAGTACACAAGAACAATATGTCAAAAAATGGTAATACAAAAAAACACAAGATTTTGAAGATATAATGAATTTTTTACTTAAAAAAATTAAAGAATATATGTTAAGCTTTTCGTAGTCACTATTTTTTTAAAACAAACAGACCATCAATAGGTCATAATTGAACCTGATAGATGGTCCTAGAGTGATATAAGAGTACAAAATATAAACATTTTGAGCATGATTTAATTACACAATAACTTTTTATGATAAATTAATAACAAATAATGTCTCAATGATACAATTTAAGAAGAACAAGTAGGCAATTAATAATGATTATATTTCTTCTACACAACCGGCGTATGCCTTATAGACTGACCAACCGATTAGTCGATTTGCCAGTCAATTCTGTGATTTTCAGCCTTCTGGAAACTTTATTTGAAAATTCTGTTTTCTTCCAGCAAAAGATATAGAGCGATGCAAATTATCCGACCCTGAATTGACTTCCTGTCTAACGAAATCCGCACAGAAGTTCATTCCACTTCTTGTCGAAGCACACCCAGAAATAGGACTGTCCAGCTTTGAGCCTCTGAAAATTCCAGATATCCGCAATAATGACACCGTGCTAAATTTTAGACTCACCAACAATAAACTATTTGGCTCCACAACGAGCAAGGTTGATGAACTCAAGTAAGTTTCTTCTTTTTTTTTAATATCGAAGAAGTATGATTAACAGTTGCAACATCAAAATAAGATGTCTTCTTTAAAAATTCAAAAAAATAAAAATATCGACGGTATTCAAATTTTTTTTACAAACTTAACCTGAACCGGATAATTTATTCAGCCTTTATGTTACAACAGAAAGTTGAATGCCCATTTGACCACCAGTTTTTTCGCAAATTTTTCGAATAAATAAAAGCTTACTAATGCAATTAACATAGATAGAAACAAAAATAACAAGGTACATGTTTGGTATAAGGCACGTTGAAACTAAATGTTAAAACTACAGGTACCGCAATCACAACGCAAAAGTATTTATTGCAGTTTTAAAAATATGCTGTGTATACCTACTGTCTCTTTTTCAGAAATGACGGTCTCAATTATTGGAAGAACCTCAAGAAGTTTAAAAATCTGATTATTTAAGGACATGGTATTTTTCTTAGCTATGTTTAGATCTGAAACATACTAGACGTTTTCAAAATATGTTGTTGGTGTCGTACAGTGTACATAAGGACCAAGAGATGCGAGGACAACAGTCTCTACTTCTTGGGAGCTTTGTACTGAAGAAAATCTCTTTGCAACATACGAGAAAAGAATTTTAGTGTTGACAGAAGATATGGTGACAGCCTGGAGAAATAAGTGCTCAATGAGAAAAAAGGTCGAAGAGCGAGAATTCGGTCACTAACAGGGCGCGAAAAATCAAGTTCAATAAATGATCGGAGCCTCACTTCTCGTCGCACTGTACATGTGTAGGGATATGATTCATCCTGACTCAAAACAACTTCGGTGTTATGCATACTTGACCCGATACCGTGTTGCATAGTGTCTTGTCGACAAAAAATAACTAATGTATTTAATGAGGCAGTGTTTTATGGTCATGATAATTATACTGAGTCGGTTCAAACAAGTACGTTAATAGATTAGGAACATGATACTCCAATTAAAATAAAGCAGCGTAAGCAACCTTATACAAGACATACTATACATCGTCTAGTTATCATCAAGTCTTCACAGTTGGTCGACCACCGGCCTTGCTACGCTCTCATTTCTGGAGAATCCCCCGCCACGCATTTTACGCCGTTAATTTACTATTCCACCTTCACTTACTACCGATGCTTAACTAGGGTAAAAAATAAACAACATCACGCAACTGCAACACGTCTTTCATTTCTACGACTTCACCACGCCTTCCCTTATGAATCAGAGTTGCGAAGAGAGCAAGCAAGCAATTCGCGCTCTAGAAGCAGACCATTCAAACATAAACAAATAGACTAAGAGAGACTCATCAGGGCAGATATATCAAATTTTTTTCTAAAACAACGCATTACTCACAATAATATATGTAAAAGATCCAAATAAGTTATTTAATTTCGACCTTAAGACAATCTTTTCAACTGTCTTCGAGATAGCGACACGCTAAAAGACTTCATGCCAGATATCCAGATATTATTTAATTATTCTCATTCTTAGTACTGATTTTCATTAGACTGTACATAAATATAATATTGTATTAAATAAGACTCTTTTTATCTTTATGTTTTACGTAGAATTAAGTAAATAATACGCAATAAATGATTTTTGTATATTCATTAATTACGAACAATACAAATTAATACTTTAAAACACGTTTATGATAAGTTGATTGAGCATTTTTTCGAAAACCCTCAATTATACATTTTCAGTTGTTAAGAGAACTTACACAAAATTATCTTATTGTACTTTAATAGTTATGGGAATAAAATCGAATGGTTAATAAATGGTTATTTGAATGAAATTATTAGAAAGATAATAAACTCATCTAATATACGGATACTTACAAAAAAAGCTAATCTTAATTAATATAAATTTTTTAATAAAAGACATAAAAAAATGCCTGTTTTTTTACAGAATTGATCAGGTTAAGAAGAAAATTACACTGACCTTTGTCAGTTCGGGACGGATGGATTCAGATTATACTGTCAATGGCCGTTTATTGGTTCTGCCGGTAGTCGGTAAAGGTGAAAGCCATATAGGAATGAGTAAGTATTATTATATTATTCAGATATAAAATTCAATTTTTTTAATTTTCAATAATACGTGTTCAGTAATAATCTTTCGTTCACATTGAACGTGTATAGAGTTATCCTACCGGAAATATAATGGGTGTGGGTTATCTTCCTGACAGCCGATTGCCTGACAACCATTTTCCTGACATGTCGACATGTCCGGCATGCTCGACGAGCCAACATCCATAGAGCTAATTAATACCTGCCAGCCCAAATAAAAAAAAATATTTTTTAGATTTCAATTTGCATAAAAAATTTTAAATATGCACAAAGTCTTCTCCTATTAAAAACATAATATATGTATTTTTAAAATATTTTTTATAGTTCGTAAAAATTTTAAATAACTTTTACAATATGTTTTTTCAATATAACCTATTAGAATATTCAAAATAATTTGCATATAATACATAATAATAATTCATGAAATGAATTATTCTTAAGTACAAATATCCTTTCTGGGAAAAAAAATTCTTGTAATTTTTTTTTTTATTTCTAATTTATCAATTTCATGGTTTTAAAAGGTGAAGAACTTTTATCACGAATTTTTGTTTTCGTAAAAGTCATGCTTCAACATACTCACTGCGCACACTCCTGTTATTTTGTTACAAAACATTCAGTTCTTATCAAAAACAAACCGTGCGTCAACAATATCATTCATTGTGTGTCAAGCATTGCTTTGGTTTATTTTTTTGCTTTGTCATAATATTTTCATGATTATAATACAGACAAAAGCATGATTATAATACAGAATATTAGTCCCAATATAACAAAATAGCCTCCCTAGTCTAACTATATTAATTCATTGTAAATAGTATTGCTTTTTTTAAATAATTTTGAATGATAATAAAACAATTTCTGATGATCTATCTATCAATCTATGTAAGTATATAACACTTTAAATAATAATAAAATAATTTCAGATGATGTCAGGTATATCTATAAATTTTATTACGATACTGTGAAGGGCAAAGATGGAAAGTACTACTGGAAAATAATCAAAAATAAAGTCGCCTTCACACCTACCAACATGAGTTTCCAGTTAACCAATCTCTTCAATGGAAATAAACAACTTGGTAATTTAAACAAAATTAATGTGACTAATATAAATGTTTAAGTTAGGAAATCACATATATTGAAATAGAGCAGAAGTGGGTTAGTGCGCAGACCAAGGTAAAGATACATATCATTTTGACTATTAAAATTCGATAATGGCAATGAACAGAACATATTTTGAGACGCAAAGAAATTTTTCGAAAAATAATTCTTCTGATGGTAGGTTTTCACTATATGTTAGAGATAGATCATTCATGAACCAACTGTTATTTTATGGTAGAACAGTCGCCTTACTAAATGAACGAATGGTAAAGTTCACTTTAGTGAACAATTGTTCATTGATGCTGTAGTTGGAAGCATTGTTAAAAATATATATATATTTTATTATTTGTTTTAATCTACTTATATTCATTAATTACACCTACATGTTTCAGAAAATCCTATCCATCGTTAGGGTGTTTTGTATATGTCAAAGTATCAAAATGAATGATACCTATTTTTGTTTTGATTTTCAAAATTATTTATTTCAAAGTTCTTGATTACTATTTTTCCAATAATTTTACACAAAATTATTGGAAAAATATTTAGAATTCGACTAGAAGTTAAATTTAATTGATTTATTGCGATGCAATTTGTTTTATTTATTAATAAAACAAATAGCATTTAATAATGGATACAATACAGAATTAATTGATAAAAATTTTAAAAATAAATTAAAGAAAAATATATATAACCAATTTTTATACAATTTACAGATAAATATAAATAATTTTATATTTTAATAAATTTTCGAATCAAATTTCAAAACATGTACAGAAAAATATTAGATCTGCATTTTATACTATAGGGATAAAATGTTAAATGTTTCCCTATAATATAGGGAAACTCCTCATAAATTCAAAAGATAAAGATAATTTATTTAACAATTCAGGTGTTTATAAACTTTCGTGCAAAGATTGTACAGCGTTTTATATTGGAAAAACCGGCCGTAATTTTAATATAAGAATCATTAGAAATAAGTAAAGCAATTAAAAGTAAACAAAATATTAATAAAAATCAATTAAATTTAACTACTAGTCCAATTCTAAAAATTTTTCCAATATTTTTTGTAATCAAAAACTTCAGCAATAATATTTAAAAATAATTTAGAAAACCAAAACAAAATACATCATTCATTTTTGATATTTGACATATATGAAACACCCTGACGATGGAAATGTTTTTCCGAAACATGTAGGTGTAATTAATGAATATAAGTAGATTATTCGCATTAGATGATTCGCATATTAAGAATTATCATTGCTACAAGGGGGTATATTCTAGTCTAAAGACACGAATTTAAAAATTCACTCTAAACTAAACTGAACTAAATAATAGAACGAACAGATTTCAATAAAATACGATACATAGCCTTCAGTTAAATATACATTGTATAGGTATAGATTATAAGAAAAATTTCATGGAATAATCCATCCGTGGGTAGTCAGTCGGGCAATGTCTACCGTCTGTTGTTCGATTTGTTCCGGTTGGACCAGTTTGGTTGCCGCGTTACCAAAATCGCTGTAACTTGGTAAATAATAGGAATTTTAAAAAATCACTTTGAAAACATACTCCTGAATGTCTAAACTTTGTAAAATCGATTTTTTTTTAATTTCTAGACTAGAATAACCCCTAAACAAGTGTTCCTTGACTCTAACATAACAAAAATTAAACTCTATTATAAAAATAATCACAATCATTATTTTATTTTATTTATTTTCTTTTTTTCAGCTGACACGATTCTCAGATTCGCCAATGAAAATTGGCAGGAAGTATTCGGCCTGCTCGGGAAGCCCTCAATCGTCGTCGTCACAGACACCATTGTTGAACAAGTGACAAAGTTATTCTCTAAAGTACCAGTGGACCAGCTGTTCGAGACGTAGAAGCCGTCTCCATGTTTCTTTAAATTTATCTATGTAGCTTAGTTTAGTTTATAATACTGGGGCGAATTCTGTAGGCGAAAGGAATAACGAAATGAGACAAAAATGCAGTTTTTAGGAGAGCCAAAACAACAATTGGGAATTTCGCTTGTTTAGGTAATAGCTCTGAAAGCCTTTATTATTATTATTTAATTTTTGCACTGTAGTTTAGACAACGTTGAACCAAGTTAACGTTTCTTGTCAAATTTTTCAAATAATTAATCATGTCATGTGTTTTTTTTCAAAAAATTCAAAAATAATCGCATTTTATTTTATTTTCTGACTCACTTAACACTTAACTCAAAACTCGATTTTATTGACTCATTCTGATATTCCTTTTGCCCGCAGAATTTATCTAAATAATTAGCCACCAGAGCCGATGCATAAAAATGTATGCTTTCACTCGCTTTGAACTTAAATTTTACGAATTTGTATAAACATATACATATATTTTTGAACTGAAAAATTAAGGACATAAGAAAATGTCAAGTTAGTTATTTTATTTAATTAAAACTTTCTCTAAACCACTTGAAGTAACTTGACATCTACGTTTCGATAACACTGTATCTTCGGAAGGACGAATATATTAATTATCCACTACTGTGCCCGCGCGGCTTCGCGCGCGTAGATTTTTAGTAACTTTTGGTCGTATTTTACCAATTTGTGTATTAACCTTAACATATAGATAAGTGTCGTCCCTGATTTTTTATAGAACTTTTTGAGTTCTACAACTTCTCCACAGGAAGTATTTAAAAATCTCTTACGATCGTAAAAAACGCATCGTTTTTTCGTCGACTTTAGTCGTAAAATAGGTCACCACGAATAGCTTTTTTACTTTAACGGGATAATATATTGCTTATGTCCACCCTAAAAGTCCATTCTAATTATTGGGGAAGAATTTTTGAAAACGGATGAGTAGTTTTGGAGATTACCTGCTGCATCCATGCATACAAACTTTACCTCTTTATATTTTAGTATATAGATTACTTATTTTGGTAAACAAGTTTTTGAACGGGGGCGTGGCTACAGTTCTGGTGGAGGTATAAATAATAAATAAAATACAAATGGGTATTCCCCATTTCGGCGTCTATTTGTCGATCTCCCCCCCTAAAATATGACTAAAATACAGTGGTATCGAAACCGGTTAAATCACTCCCAAGTTGTTTATACAAAAATTTTAATTTATTAAAATTAATAATTAAAAATAATGTCCACAAAGTTAACGCTATAAACATCAAAAATATTTTGAATGTTAAGTTTTAGAATTATGTATAATATGACAGTTAAAGTAAATCAAAGTATTTTGAATAAGAACATATCGATTTAATAACTAGACAATTAATATTTGTTATAACTATTATTTATTATTATTACGTTACAAATAAAAGTTTTTTTTATTTATTTTTATTTCATATACCATTTTACTAGGACATGCATTACAAGTTTTCAGTAAAGCAGTTAACCGGTAATTTGTCTAAATTCCATTAACGAATTACTGGTTAATAATTTTGCATATATAGGGAACTTCGGTCAATAGTTTTTCACAATTAATGTGATAATGCTAATCATCCATTTTACCAAAATTTAGATGTGTGGTGTCATTGGATCGTGCTGTTTCAAGATGAGAAGGAGACGTCAACAAATCAAATATCGCTTAAACATTGCACTAGCGCGTATGTTTACGTATTCTTTGCAAGATAGGAACGTTAAGACGGAAGGAAGAGGAAACGACGCTAAAATATACGGAAATACCCGAGAGAAGCTCACGCCCAGCGTAGTAAAGGAGGGGGGATGTCACTTATATTATCCGCCGGCTTTTTAAGAATAAGTATGCAAAATTTGAGCCAGATCGGTCAAGCGGTACAGATTTGCATAGAAAATATATCAGAGAGAGGGGAAGGAGTAAAGGGGGAGAGGGAAAATGTCACTTATGTTATCCACCGGCCCTTAGAGAATATGTGTGGAAAATTTGAGTCATATCGGTCAAACGATAAAGATTTGCATGGAAAATATATCAGGACGTTGGAGACGGGTAATGGCGGAGAGAGGTAATGTCGCTTTAGTTACCCGCCGGGTCCTAAAAAATTAGTATACAAAATTTGGGATACATCGGACAAACGGTGTAGATTTGTATAGAGAACAGAAAGACTTGAGTTTCATAGGTATAGATCAAATGTGGGGTATAAAAACAAAAGCAGCAATATCCAAAAAAAAATGTTTTCAATGCAGTCACCAAGAATTACTAATTTATAACGTACTGAATTCTAGATTTTATGTATCTATCCCTTCCAAAATTGTTCCCCATAAATTTATAAACTATATTACCTGTAAAATCTCGAATTTATTATAAATTAGTAATCCTTTATGACTGCAAACTTTTTTTTTTATATTTTTGTCTTTGCTTTTATACCCCACAAATGTCATAATATTCACTTTTGGACACATTCATAATTACCTATATGCCATTTTCCGGTAAATTTCTAAGCCCTATATTATACTCGTATATATTACATGTTATAGGTGTACAGGAATAAGCGACACAATGAGACTTTCATTTCAGGAAGAAATCGAAATCTCAAAATGCCATGAAGGTCAGAGCAATGAACATCTTCAAAAAATAGTAGAAGTACCTAAGAGAGGAAGAAAATATATCCAATATAAAATAAAGTTTGGAACGCATGCGTTATGTAAGTTAGATCAGTTATAAATGTATAACACTGACTTAATATTAGAGTATATTGCGTGTTGAGGCGATTCTGACCGGAACTGTTATGTTAATTTCGCAAAAAACATATTTTACATAAAGGTAACTGTTTATAATTTTATATAGTATCATTTCATCGGCGATTATTCTTCTATAAGATTAAGACGGTAGTTGAAAGTGAATTTATCTATCTCGATATGATTTAAATTGATTGCTGTTACCTATAAACTAATATAGTAATTCTTTTTTGGGTAGATTTAATCATTTTTATATATTTATCATTTTTGTGCTGCTCATACAAATATAAAAAATACCTGCTTACCACGAAAATAACTGTACACTCTGAAAAAAGTAGTTGTGCTCAGTGAAAATTTAATGAAGTTAATAGATCTTATTATTTTACAGTGTATAAAACGCTCAAAAAAATAATAAAAATAAAAAATGCAAAATTCTGTCATGCATAATACAAAAATGTAATATAACCGCCATGAAAACAGAAATATAATACCACAAAAGAGACTCCAGAATATCTCGCGTGTTGTCGTTTACAAAATAATAAAATTTATATTAGAAAGACTGACACGATTTCTATGTCTTCTGAATAATGTCGTTCGTGTGAATACCTGTCATATGTAAATGAATGCAACATGCTTTTGACCAATAGACATGATGACAGATTTGAAATAACTTTCTATATTGTAGGTACACGTCTACTATTACCGAAAATAACATTATTTAAGTGATAACTAAGTTTTTACGCAAATAATTGCATTTTCATCTACATATTTTTAATTTCGCGCAAAAACGCCCGCAGCTGTCATTTCGTCTACGTGACGTCAAGCCTCAGTAAACATTGCATTGGGTCTGTGGCAACGGTTTAAAGTTCAAGGACGAACAGTTTGTATTTTTATCAGATTTAAACTGTTTTTTTTAATAAATATTATGGAAACTAAGTTTATAGAAGCATTACATCAATTTTTAATCGATTATCTGGTTTGCATCTTTGATCAACCGGATAAGATCAACCATAGTTTAAACTTCATTCACAAGATGACTCTGAATCAGACATAAATATTATATTTTGGGTACGATTCACATTTCAACGATTTTTTTTAAATATGTTAAAAAATACCTTACAATCTTTTTATGGTACTTTTTTCTCCTAGCATATCAATAGAAAAGCCTAAAAATGTTCATCTTCCAGAGAAACGTAAGATCTGTGCTCACATATGCTTATCTTTATGAATTCTGTAAATTTAAATTGATTCGCTGAATGAATTTGCATTCTTTAATTAGACTCGATGTTATTCAGAAACATTCGGCGAACACTTGGATTAGGAAAAATTATTCAGTTGTTATTAAGTCTATTTTTTGGTGATCGCACTTGAAGGACGTGTTGTGTGCCGATACATGTCAATAGTGTCCATGCGAGAAAGAGACAAAGTTATATGACCACTTCACGCTAGACCATAATGCAACAATTCACTTGACGGTTATCTGTTATGAACACCGCGCGTTTATATAAATTTTTAGTTTTTGTATAAATTTAACACATTGATAATAATTATTATTAAACTATTTTAAGAGTATCCGACATATTTTGGTGGCTATCCATTATATCAATAAAATAAAAATTTAATTCAATAAAAAAATATTTTCTTCACCTACTTCAACTAATAAAGGGTATCGACAAAGTCATTATTATTTTAAGATTTGATTAATATTATTTAATTTCATATGCAAATGTGATTAATTGTTATTCAAATTTATGCTCTATTACTTTTAATAATAAAAATAATATGCTTAGCATAATAATATAATAGCAACAAATTCGATAGTGGCAATGTACAGAGCCACTAGTAAAAAATCTACCTGTAGAATCCTCTTCACTATAAAACTTTCCATGATAAAGATTAATTATTATATTAAAATCCATTTTTTTACGTAGTGAACAAGAATTTTTTATAATAAATATAAATATAAAGTAACGTTATGATATAATTCGGAAAAATTTACGCACGATCCGAATTCTTTGTAATATGTCACTTTGGAAGAACACTGTAGAAGACTCTAGAACAGTTCACAAATATCTATCATCTTCGGGAGACGCCTGGAATGATCTAAAAGCGACGGGAATCTTTTCCTAAATACTAGAAAGGAAAAAAAAATCAAGGAGGTTCGAAATAATAGCGTATCGCGTATATGCCAATTATAACTGCCAATTACAATAGTATCATAAATTTGTTAAAGGACATAAATTGTAATTATATTAATGAAAAATAAATTTAAATGATATAATTGAAATATTATATTCACATGTTAACAACGCTATTAATTTTTATTTCCCTACCAGAATTGTTATGACATCACTCTTTCCTACCTGGTTTAAAAATTAATTAATTAACACAATGCATAAAAAAAGGCTGCACATAAACAATTAAGTTATCCAATACCCTCAGTACATACAACAATTTTAGTGAACTTATCTTTATCTAACTTTATCTTGAATACATTAAAAGTATTGAAGACTCCATCAAGATTGATGTAAAAAAATCTGGAATATTACTAAATCAACAAAAAAATTCTCAACAGTAATATCTCTAATGATATAAACACTACAATAAATTTGTTTGCCAATTTGCATGCATTTATTGAATATTAGGTACACACTATGTACGTAATATTCAATAAATGCAAAATTAGGTCAATTTCCGGGAATATAGAAAGTGTTTCTAAACGCCTATTCTTAAAAAGGGTGATATGTTTGGCATAACTAACTATAGGCCAATTTGTATACAATCAACAATACCTAAAATTCTTTAATGTCTCAGATAATAATCATATTATCACACCTGGTCAACAATATCAGGCATAGACCTGCCTGCATACACCTCACAAACCTGTCAATCTATCATAATTACACATTAAATGCTTTCTCTGAGAAAGTGCAAATTGACTGTGTATGCCGACCTCAGTAAGGCTTTCGATAAAGTAAACCATAAAATTCTATTATATAATCTCGAAAAAAATTTAATTCGTGTAAATTTTCTTAATTTCATAAAATGGTATTTACTTGACAGAATGTTAAGTGTCAAAATCAAGTCAATTCTTTCATATAATTTTAAAGCAACCAGTGGGGTACCTCAAGGATCTCATCTTGGTCCAGTTTTATTAATATTATTTATAAAGCTCAAGGATCTCATCTTGGTCCAGTTTTATTAATATTATTTATATATGATGTAGTTGATATTCTTGTTCTACTGTATGCTGATGATTTCAAATTATTTCACGCCATTCAAAGTTTTACAGATTGTCAAATACTCCAAAATACGAGGAAATAAATAAATGCGACTACTATGTCCCTGAATTGTAAAGTGTTCATAGACTAGTGATTACTTACGAAATGGTGCGATTTAAAGAAAAGCATTAATGTTAATTCGTGTTAAGTGACTTTGTCCATTTAATAATCAATTAATTACTAATTAATAAATCAAAATATTCTAAGTATGTCCAAATTTTTCAATAACATAATACTGGATTTCATCTCCAGGGGGACATCATTAATCAAGATATAATATCGATTCCTTACAGAGACGAAGCTATACATTTATATGTGAAACAAATGAATTTCTTTTTCAGAGGGCTTACAACCTATCGTACGGCTGGCCTAAGTGATCACCTTGCACATTACTCTTTACGTGTAAAATTATCACTTAAGCCAGCCGTACGACAGTTCGTAAGCCCTATAACACTCAAAAAGACCTGCAAAATCACTTTCCTACATATAAATATCGTCTCATGGAGACTAATCTATATTTTTATATATTTACAAAATACGAAAATGTACGTAAAAATGTATTTGAAAATAAAATAGGTCTGGACTGGTTGACTCGAGCAGAAGCAGCGCAAGACAGGGGATCATGGAAGCATCTTGTCGAGACTTTGGGCCCCCGACCCTACTAGGACAAGGGGAAGAAGATGATGATGACATAATACGAATATAGTTTTTCTATTCGTAAAGCCATAAAAAACAACATTCCTCTAATTAATAATCAAATAAATTTCCCCTACATTCCTGTTTGATTTAAAATTGGTCTTGTGGTTAGGACACTCGCCTCGTGATCCAATGGTAGCGGGTTCGAATCTCAGCCCAGACTAGCAAGTTAGTCCTATTTTCATAGCACAAGCGTTTAGCTTAGTTTGAAAATAGTAAGAATATTGATGTGACACGTATTCCGTGTTCGCATCTCTATTTATTTTAAAAAAAAAAAAAAAAAAAAAATTATCAGGTAAAACCCAAGATTTGTCAATACCCCCTATAGACCCCACCCCGTCCCCCTCTCTCCTCTGCTCAAATTCTTAATCCTTTTTGATAAGAAACTAAGAGCATGTTAGCCTTTAGTTAGAAGTAACACGCATGTGAAGAGTACTCTGTGAAGGTGTCGGTGTGTAAATAATACTAGTGTGTAGTGATATTTACACGCTAGTGTAATGTTTGTCCTGACAAAGAGACGGGTTACATCTCGAAACCGGAGACAATAAAGTAATTTTTAGTGGCTATATACTAACATAAATATCATTTTGTTGAAATTTCTGACCACAAAGTTAATCCTGTCTCTGAAGAAGAATAGAGAGAAAAATTTCCCACAAGGTATTGAAGACTAAGAAGGGCAAGGTGTGAGAAACGAAAGATCTAAGACTCCGAAAGATCTTCGAGGCAAACACGGAAGAGATTGGATCGCTAGTCCGCCAAAGAATTAAATAAGCCATTTTAGACAAAAATATTGCGGCTAAATTGCAGGTCTTGGTCAAGGTCGCCTGTATATGCAGTCGACCTTGAACTTTAATGGACCATTACGCGAAATGTCATTTTACCAAATCAACCCAAACTGCGCACCCGCCAGACATATTTTGGATGTAAAGAAAAACAACAGTCCAGACAGCCAACTTATTAATTATTTTCCATATAAGAAATTAATAACATCCTCGCGAGCCACCACACATTAGTAAAATACCTCTTCATACTGGTTTGAAATTAAAATATAAACTAGTTTCATTTTTTTATCTTCTGAAAGCCATGCCAGCTTTTTTAACCTTTATTGTCATTCAAATTGACGAATCACCTTTATTTTGAAAAATCATTATTTACGATTTAACGCTTTTACATTTGTTGCACCTTATTGTACTCAAGGTATATATAACTTACTCACCAAATTTTAATAAAATATTTAGAAACCCTAACTTTTAAAATATCAAAAAGAAAAACTGCATAAAAATTGCGTATCACTCAGGTCAAACAATTCAGGTTTGTTTGTTTGTTTGTTTTTGTTTCACTCACGACTAGTTATATAATTCACTTCCCAGGTATAGTACGTCACAGATTGTGGCGCGGGGAGAAAATGAAACAATTGAAATTAAATAAAATTTTACTAATTAACTAAACCACTGGACAAGAATTTGACTTGAGATCTATTGTATATTTCTTGCATTACTAAAATGCGCGCACAGGCGCGCTCTCTCTTCTTCCTGTCAATGCGTAGTATAACATCGCGGTAGCTAGGATCGGTCGCCAACAGTATTTTATAGATAATAATACAAAAACAGAAGTTACTGCCGCCTGTTATTTGCATTGGAGATAACCCCGTATTTCCAAAACGGGAATACATCACACATACCTACTTCCCATAAAAAAATGTAGCTTCGTCTCTATAAGACGTATATAATACATATTGATTAATGACATCCCCCTGGAGATATTGTGTTCTTGAAAGATTTGGACATACTCAAAATATTTTGAATATAATATATAAATACATTTTCAAATCATTTTAAATGTTTACAAAAATAAGAAAGATGCGCTTATCCCGATGATGAGATAAGTGCATACATCTTGACTTTGATTAAGAAAATGCCTAAAAATCAATGAAAAAAACGTATAGTCATTTCACTGTACATAAAATTATATTAAAAAATCTATTATACCTATAAAACTCGATATCTGTCTGTCTGTCTATATGTCTATTTGTCTGTTCTCTATACAAATCTACACTGTTGACCGACCTAACTCAAATTTTTCATACATACTTCTTAGGACCTGACGGAAAACATAGGTCATATTTCCCCTATTTATTTTTAACTAAAGGTTGAGGACAAAATTAGTTAAGATATTCAAATAGGTATAAGACATGGATGTATCTTATCACCTCCGCTCTTCCACCTGTACTCTGAACCAATATTTAAAGAAGCTCTGGACGATACTACTCTAGGGATATTGGTGAAAGGTAAACTATTAAACAATATTAGATTTTTTTAATACAGTGCTATTCGCAGACAATGCCCGTGACCTTCAGACACTGGTAAAAAAAGTAAATGAAGCAAGTAACAACTATGACCTGAAGATGAACACTGGCAAAACGGAATTGTTAATAGCATCGAAAAGTTCACTTCTGACATTAAATATAACCAACCATCAACAACAAAACAATTGACAGAGTCAAGCAATACAAGTACGAATTAACGAGAAGATCAATCTCAAGAAGTAAAATCTCGGACAGAAATGGCAAAAAGGGCGATTCTCAGAATAAGACCGCTATTTTCTAACCGTGACATCACAGATCTGCATCGTCTGTCGCCAATCTACGACGTGAAGTTCTGTTGCTCCCAACAGAACTCCTCGTCGCCACCAGCTTCGCTCAGTCGGAGAAGAATCGGACTCACCTTACTTCCACAATTTAAACTCAGGGTACTTCCGGTGTCGCGTACATCGCACTTCAGCTGTCTCTCCCTTTAATTTATTTTAAGTTGCAACAGTTCAATGACTAGGGTAATACAACGAAACATTATTTAGATGAAGGGGAATTTATTCAAATAAATTTTAAACAGAACTTAATAAAGCCACAGAAGGTGACAATTTTTTTATGAAGTGTTTTTGGGAATTTTGCACATTGAAACATGGGTTAAAAGGACGGACACTAACTAAGCCAACAACTTATCCGGAAAGTCGAGGTTTTTAAGATTTGGCTTGATAGACGCAAATATTAAAAGTGGATTGAGTGGATAGAGTGACGAATATTCAAGCCCTCCGGCGTACGGAAAAAGACCAAATAGTGTTGCGGACTACCAAGACAAGAAAGCTTGAGTATCTTGGATATATTAAAGAGTACTACTATATAGTCTAAACCAACCAACAGGGGAAAATAAGTGGTAAAAGAATCGTAGAAAGAGACCGCATCTCGTGGCTGCGCACTTGAGGACTGGTACAAGGGTATCTCGACTGAGTTGTTCTGTGCGACGGTGAATAGAGTCGTAATCGCCAATATGATCGCCGACCTTTGATTTTAGACGGCAAAGAAGGATAAAGTTGGTTCAGAAAATAAAGTCGTGCGCTTGAAAAATTAATTTAAATCTTATTAAATTTTATAATTCCCTGCCCAACAAGTGTTGAAATATATACGCACGTATGTAAAACATGTTTTAAATTTGCATTTCCTAAGTATATACATATATAGTTTTTAGTCAATTCAATCAGTGCATTAAACAACTCCTCGGAATTAGGATATACGTATTTTTCGATCATCGCTAAAGAATATTAAGAAAATCAAAATGATTAGAAAAGTAAATATTTTGAGTGCCCTGTTAATATCTTCGCTGGTGACCGGAGGGCTTGCAGTTTCTTTGTGTAAGTAGAATCTTTGAATATTGTGATAATGTAGTTAAATTAATATTATTACTATTTTTTTTTATTATTATTACGTATAAAAATAACAAATACAATGGATAAACATACAAATACACATAATATAATATGCCATTTTTAAGACCCTACCAAGCCACTTTTTGTGGTTTGTTGGTAGTGTTTTAAATTTAATTTTTAAAATGTGACAACGTAAGTACTCAGATTTAATGTTTATAGGTCTTTCCATTTAAGAAAGACAATCGAATAAGTATGTGTTAGCTGTACTTACGATGCACATTGTTTCGTTTTATTTGTGTTTACGGGTATAAACACCAACACAACGAAACAATGTGCGTCGTACACACAGCCTTCACATACTAAATCGATTTTCTTTCTTATGTGGAAAGACCTATATCTAACTATTTTCTACTATGTTTTGAACCCGAATATTTTAGAAACTTGCATTCAAAATTAATATGACTGTATTTTTTAAATTTGTTTTTATTCCAAATAAAAATTACGTACCTCTTTATTATACTACACATTATATAAGTACAAATATTATAAGTACTTACATGTATGACAGTTGGAATGTATGATAATTGGAAGCAAAAAAAGAACAACCAAATATAATGTGAAATTAGAAAATAAGGTATTAGAAAACGTAGACAGTATAAAATACCTAGGTGTAATTATAGATTCAAAATTAACATTTACAAAAAATACTGAATATGTTGTGAAGAAAATCGCAAAAAAAGTGCCCTTACTTGAAAGAATAAGAAGATATAAAACTAAAAATACAAGTTTATTAATAAACAATATTATGATTCTCCCGCACACAGATTACTGTTCCAGTATATTATTTATAAGCAACGTATTTATAAGCAACGAAATGCTAAAGAAACTTTAAATAGTACAAAACAGAGCGATGCGCGTAATATTGAAGTATAATAGGAGAAGCAAAATAACAAAAAATTTGAATGCGCTAGGACCAGAATCAAGATGGCAATATTCAAAATTAAACACGGATTAATACACAAATACTTTGATGACAGGATGAAGCTGAATAAGGAATTTCATTCTTACAATACAAGAGGAAGCGACAACATAAGACTACCAAAGTAAAAGAAAAACACCTCACAAAATTGTATGATGTGCAACGATCTAAAAATATTCAATAGCCTGCCAAAGAAAATTCAAAAAAATAATATAAGAAGGTTTAAACAGGAGTGCAAAAATTTATTGTAAAAACTTTTAAATGACTAGATTGCATGCAATATGTTTAAGTGAAATCATGTATTAGCCCACACAAAATTATGTACTTACAGTGAATACTGACGTACAAATAAAAATTACAATATACAGATAATTATTGTAACTTTTTATTGGATACCTAGTTACAATATAACTAACTTATCAAATTGTATCTAAGTGTGTATGGAATTTATGTCATAATAAACTAACTTTAACGGAAATTTATGGAAATGATAAAAAAACACCAGTATATTAAACACTGTTAATTATAAACTTTTAGTATTTACAAAGTTAAATCACACTTAAAGCCTGACTATAAATAATGCCAGAGCGATGAAATTTTATAAATTAATAAATATACTAACGTATAAACTTGCGTGAGTTTGAAATATACCATAAAGTTTATACAAATTACGAGTACATAAGAAATTTTCACTACAAATATATATTTTTTGACAAATACTGTTTATAAATAAAATATACTAAATTTTATTAATATTATTAATATTTAAAGCGTTAAGTTTGTGGTTAGACATAATAACAGAATGTTAGTAAACTTACTTAAAGCTGAGTTGTTCAGTAGTTCAATTTCTCTGACAAGTCTAACACGCATGTGAATAATAGTGGTGATAGTTTTACAATACTATGGTTGGGGTGTATAGTGTTGTGAATGTAGTAGTGTAGTGTTGGTCCTGACGAAGAGACGGGTACGTCTCGACACCGGTAGACCGTAAATCTGATAGTGGTTTTTACTAAGTTTACTAACATTCTGATACTATAATTTATTTATTTATTTTATATGTACGGTTTACACCTGTTAAAACAAAATAAAAATAAACTTGTACTTAACTAGATGACAGTGCACATTATATATGTAAATATATATAAGCATGCATGATCATTTACAAATGTATACATATACATACATACATACATATGAAATTTATAAAACAGTATATAATAGAAGGTATAATAAAGAGATAAAGACAGATACAGAAGGATAGGAGACGACGAAAAAATAGAAAAAGGAGACACAATAAAATGTTTGGGAATAATCAAGGACTTTAAATAATCATTAGAAAAACACGTTTAACATATCCTTGCACAAAAATAGACAAATGCTGATTCAAAAAACAGCCACAATAATTTATAAATCAATAATTCTCCTCATTTAAAATATTGCACCACTATTTTATCCTTGAGTTACGAAGGAGACAAAAAATGAAAAATTCAACAGAAGAGAGTAATGAGAATCATGCCGAGGAGAAATAGACACTTAAGTATTAAAAAGATATTACAAATTTAAATTGGCTCACAGCAAAATGAGGACTGAAGCTAAACACCACGATTTATATTTACAAAATTTTAAAAGATAGAATGCCAAAATATTTTTAAAATCAAGTTACATATCACACAGATTTTCATGGACAAATATAATAATTGAAAAAAGATCCAAATAGAAAGGAAGCAAATAAACAAAATGGTTTTTATTACATAGGACTAAAGGCATACAAAAATATACCAAGGAATGTGAAAAAATACAAAAATTAACAAGCTTAAGAAGGAACATGAACGTCACGTTGCAGAAGAAAAATAGGATTATAATATAATATATATATATATAAGTGAATATGTGAATGGTTAATTAACGATGATATTATGTATTATTCAGTATTTATGCATAAGATAGTGATAATATTATGTATGATTAGTATGCATATATTAATGACGATATTATGTAAAATGAACTAATAAAATAATGACGCTTCATTTAAAATTAAATATTTTGCCAATTCGAGATAAAAAATGACCTCCTGTAATAAACTAAACAATCTGAGAGTAAATTATCGGAAAAAAATTTGCACAGAGCCTTGTAAATATAATAGACCGGAAAGGTTGCCAAATAGTGGACAGTTCCAACTTCTCGGAACATCCTTGTCATTAGACCAAGCTCTCTTTATTCCATGAGGGGGTATGGTTCGTTAGTTATGAGTCTATTAGCCAACCCAAAAGACTCATATCATGACAAACGTCACCCTTGCAATGAAAGACCGCCAAAGAAGAAGATGTACATGTACGTGCCTCTTTAAGGCTAGCAAAAAGACCTATTGTAGTTAAAGAAATCGTCATGATGTCATAACTAAACGTTATTTTTACCGGAACCGGTTGTTATGATCACTAGACGTCTTATCGTGGATATAAGGATTCACACTTTCGCTTTTCTTGAGGATAAAAGTGTTTGTGATTTAAGTTCCCTCATGACTGTGAATCACGATCTCTATGGAGTGTCTGGAAGAGCCTTTTGACGCTACTGTTTCATTATATTCTGCAATCCGCAGTTCTCAGAATTACTACAAGTTTTATCATTACCTGTTGCGGTCTTCACACACTCCGCTAAGCGGAGTGGAAAGCTTCATAACTCTCCTTTGGACCCCTCCACGTTGCCAACCACTACAAGCCTCTCCGAGCTATTATTTCTTTCAGCAAGTTGTTTGAAATATAGAACACATACAAGAAACGAGGCACGTAGTTGTAAGCCTGCCTGAAATACTATATTCATAGCATACATCACCAACATTACTTTTCAAGGGCATATATAATAAGTATGTCTTTCTCTTGTACAATATAAGTCTTCACAAACTAACAACTAATTTTTTTATTTTTAAACAAATATCACTTTGTTTAACACCACTTTATTGAGTTTTTACCAACTAGTTTCAGCTCACAAGTGAGTCTTCATCAGGGTTGATCAGGATTTTTCCGACATATCCATAGACTTCTGAATTGAGCCGAGACTTCAACAGGGTTTTTTTATCAGCTTGAGAATAATATTTTTAAGCCATTGGCTTTGAAATATGTTGAATTTTTTTTCAATAAAAAAGTGGTGTAATCAAAGTTTATTTCTATAAATTATAATAATATTTTTAGTTCAAATTCACCTCTTTTAAAATATATATACAACTTAACTCCTTCTTATACCTCTTAAATTCGTTCATAAAAAGATTCAATTTACAGTAGTATACAGACACAAAATGCATTTAAAATTTCCTAGATCGAACCCCATCAATTATTAATAATAAATTCAATTTCAATATATATAGAAAATCTACATTTACGGATACAGTAATTCATAATAGCTCAAACCACCCGATCGCCCACAAACATTCAACGTTCTATTCAATGATCCATAGACTTGTCACTGTTCCTCTTTCTAATGTGATCTTTAACGAAGAACTAGCGGTAATTAAATCTATTGCAAAAAATAATAGTTATGATAGCGCCCTAATCGATAGAATCCTCGCGAAAAAATTACGACTTAATTGTCTTTTTTAGTAATTCAGTTATTGCGTATAAGTCGTAGTTGACTCTGGCGATGATCCTCCTTTTATTTTTTTATTTCTTCTGGGTTAGTAGATTGGAATGTTTTGAGTTTATCACATTCCGATAGATGTAGATTATTATTTGGAAAGGAAAAGTTTTTATTAGGTATTTTTTGCCAGATATTCATCCACATTAATGAAAAAAATGTTTAAAATATTTGCGCTTTTTTCTGGATGTTCTTCAACATTTATAATATTTTTCTCAAATTTTATTATTTCAATTTTTTTTCAGTTATTTCGTTAACGGTAGACCAAAATATTTTGGTGTCAAATTTTGAATCTTCCACCTTTTTTATGAAATATTCATCTTTAATTTTTTTTATAAGCGATGGCAACTTGTTTCTGTATTTTCTGTAAAATTTCCTTTAACCTTCGTCATTGGGGTTTATTGTTGATTTAAATATATTTTGTTTGTTACGTATTGAAACCACTAAGCCATGAGTAATCCAAGGTTTACTACTCTGTTTCTGATTTTACATTGTATTTAGCGATTGGTCAATTAGCCAGTTATTTATTCTAAGAGTTTACAAGTTTCATGAAATTTTATTTAAAAATTGTACTGTTAACAGCAAAGGAGATACAACGATGCAAATTATCTGACCCATCATTGACTACCTGCTTGACGAAAGCCGCTCGGGACTTCCTTCCACTTCTTGCAAAAGCAATGCCAGAAATAGGATTGTCTAGCTTTGAACCTTTAAAGATTCCAGATATCTACAATAATGACACCATGCTAAATTTCAGACTTACCAACAATAGAATATTTGGATCGACAACTTGCGATATTGAAGAAGTCAAGTAAGTTTCCAAAATTGTTGGTAGTTCTATTCATACAATAGATAAAAGTGTTCAGTTTTAAATTGATCAATTTGATGTTCCAATATAGGAAAAAGTATGCATATTTTCGCAAAAATATAGAAATAAAAAAAATTTAAATTGTCAAGTAATTGATCTAACTCCGATTGCACCGGTGTTGCATAAAGTTTAATCTCAAATTATGTGACAAAAATTTTCATTTAACAAAATAACATCGTTTCCTGATCTACTCGTAATAATTCATAACAATAATAATCAAAGTTAATAACACTTCTTTTAATTAGTATTTTTACTTTTGCAGAATTAACCAGAGTAAGAAGAAAATAACATTGACCTTGAGTATCGATTCGGGACGGATGGATTCCGATTATACTATTAATGGTCGCTTGTTGATTCTCCCAATAACCGGTGAAGGTGAAAGCCACATAATAATGAGTAAGAAATTATTAATTAACATTTGTAACAATTAAAATATTAGAAAATATAATTTTTAGACGTGATAGACTTAATGTAATATGCTCTAAAATATTTCTTTTGGATGATTTTTAAAAGTGATCTTCTGGCAAAATCACCATTCATTTTTACCTACGTTATAAGTTATGTCTATAACTGCAGTGATTTTTTTATAGAAAAATTTATAATCTTCAGGAAATGAGAACCTTTTATTATATTTAGATAAAAATTCACAATATAAATACAAATTACTTGTTTTGTACACATTTTTGATTTTGAATCGAGCCATTATTATTACGTGAACAACGACAAACGTTCATGTTCACTTACAGAATGTGATTTAAATATTATATGTAGTTACAGGTTAGATAAGGCTATTAAGATGAACGCGTATGTAAAAGACGAATGTAGTGGTTTCGAATCGTCAAGTATTCTAAATATTAAAAGAGATAAATTTAAATAAATAAATAGAGATAAACCAAAATGATCCTGGAAAGGTTACAAATAATATGACATTTAGACAAGTAATTAAAATCAAGTTACTTCTATTTATACATATATAAAATTATTAATGGACACAAAACCTTAGAATTCTTAAGAAAATTGTAAACCAATATGACCATGGCCACTGCACGATAAAAAAGAGGAAATAAGATTACTTTTCAGAAAGCAAAAAATATCGTGCATAATTAAATTAAATTATATATGGAGCTACTAATTACTAGCTAATTATATATGGGGGTACATTAGGGATGAAAATAATTATTTTAAGAGGAAGGTAATATATACTTTAAAAATAAATAATTGTTAATTTCAGGCATCAACTGCATCTTTAAATTGTATTACGAAGTCATTCAGGGCAAGGATGGAAAGAGTTATTGGAAAATTATCAAGAATAAAGTCACCTTTACTCCTACTTCTTTGAGAGTAGATTTAACCAATCTCTTCAATGGAAATAAAGAATTAGGTACGTCACACCAAATTAGCCTATTTATATATTTGTATGATAAATTTTCTTACTGCCACTTTGTAACTATCGGTATATTCACAAAAAAACAATAGTTAACGATTGTTAACTACTCGGTCATTCATCTTTACATCGGGATAACAAACTTTCCCTGTATGATAACATCAGTGTTTCTGTAAGATGAGAGTAATGTGTTTTTCATTTTTATGCTTGATTTGGTCTTCCTTTACTATCCCAATCTAAAAAATCCCGCAATCGACTACAGAGGTATAGAAAACTCAATTTGTTAAAAAAAAAGTAACCCTTAAAAGCCATTTTTTTAGTATACTCCCTTTTTTGTAAAATATAATAACAATTAAAAATGAATTAAAACATATAACATAACACTAAACTTACAGTAATTTAATATATTTCTAAAATGTCAGATGTTTTGAGCTTTGATAAGACATTTCATGCTTTGTGTAGTGAAGTACCTATTATGTATACCGACGGAGTAATTCAAATTTAGAAAATATTCCGCGACGTTATCGGGTCGCCGTTGCTAGATATCAAACTTTTGTAATGATTCCAATTTGAAAAAACTATTAAAAATTTGAAAAATCCAAAATTATACTATAATTATTAATTTTTAACGAAAATTTGATAGATCTTCTTAATCGTCACCACAAGTCTGCTTGCAAAGTTTCAGCTCGATTGGATCACGGGAAAAGGGTCAAAAATCGATCCAAAGTTTTTTCGACGGCAAGCCGGCAAGCAAGCAAGCAGACGCCACGAGTTAATATAAAAAGACTAAAAATTAACATATCATATTTTTCAATATTAATACTAGTATAATCCTTAAATATGTTATTTACGTATAAAAAATCTTCTGATAAAATAACTAGAATAATTTTTGTAAAAAAATATATAAAATTAGTGTAGAAATTAATATGCTTGTTGCGTGTACGAAATAACAAGCTCTATGAGCATAATTGTGGCAGTAAAAATAGAAATACGGTGTGTACACTGACTACGATAAAACAGACACTAAAGTCATTTTGATATTCTTATTATCACTCAGCTATTTCTCACCTTTTTCGGTATTTTTTGATTATCCGATTTTAAGCGCTGTATTCAGTAAATATTTTTGTTTAATTTTATCACCACATAATAGTCGAATTCTGTATTTTTTTTTCCAGCCCAAACTATTCTTAAATTCGGCAATGAAAATTGGATGGAAATATTCGAAGTGTTCGGAAGACCCGCTATCGTCAAATTCACGGACACCGTGGTTAAAGAGGTATCCAATCTTTTATCAAAAGTATCAGTAGACCAAATGTTCGAGCCATAAGACGTTTTTTTAAGAATAATTTAAAAAATTAAAAGTGTTTTTATTATAAAATTCGCCCCTTAATCCTATTTTATTATTGTCATAAAACCTTTAGCCCTTTATTTTTTTTAATTTTAAAATTTTTTTTTATTAATTTTTTTTTTTTTTACATCTCAGACCCACAAAACATCACATTGATATTTGTCTGTAGGTGCATCAATACATATATATAAATAAATTGTATTTACCAGAAATACATTCATATTAATTAATTACAATAGATCTTATAAACTCAAATACAAATCAACAATACTATACAACAATACAAGAAAAAATACAAATATTACCAAAATCAAAATAAGTCTCTTTTATTTAATAACATATTCATTAATTCTGTATTTTGCCCTTTTTTATTAATATCCATTTTGACACGACATGGGATTTTATTTAATATTTTTGGTATGACATATTTTAATGTTCTTTGTCCATATTTATTTATGACCTTCGGTATTCTTAGTCCTTCTTTAACCGTAAATCTGGTACTATGTTTATGAATCAATCTATGCTTATATGTCCCATCTTCATGATATCGTTTAATTAGTTTGTACCACAAAATAGCATTAATTGGCATAGAGTCTTGTTTCTTGAAGAGTTCCTGTATATCTTTAGAAGCACTTTCTTTATTTATTAATTTTATAGCCGAATTTTGAATATTTTGAATTTTTCTAATATTAGTTTTGCAAGTTAGACCCCAGCTAGTTATTCCATATCTTATTACCGATTCCGCTAAAGATTGATATATAGTTTTCATCGTCTGTATCGGAAATATTTTATCATAATCACTTTTCATCAAATAATTTATAATATAACCTAATTCTGAAGCATATTTTTATATTGGTGAACTAATAAGTACATAGTGATTACTACAGTTGTCGAAGCATTGAATGGTTATCATAAGCTATTGGCAGTTTTTTTAGATTTGTCTAAGACCTTCGATACTGTGATACGCTATATTCTTTAAAAAGCTCAGTTTGCTCGGTAGTTTAAATAAGATTCTAAATTAATTTAATATATATCTTATAAATAGAACTCAACATGTAACAATAAAACAATATGTTAGTTCCAATAAAAAGCTTTATACGGCATATCCCAGGGCAGTGTACTGGGTCAAATCGTATATTATTATAATATATTACATTTTCTGGTATTTCCGTAGCTGGCCACATCGAATTTTTGGTATTAATGGTTATACTTGGAAATAAAGTAACGCTTAAAGCATTCAAATAACCTATACAAATGATAAGTATAGTGATTATAAAAAGATGGCTTGATATTAATTTTCTAACACTTAATACTCAAAAAACAAAATATATTACTTGCAGCATTTTTTCAAAAAGCCAACCTTCGCAAGGCCATGATCTGACAATACATATGTAGCGGTACCTGTTCAACCCTGTGTCATGTACCTATCACCCGACCCAGAGTTTTGTTTATATTAACATAATAAAAATCTCCGCGATATAAACAAAAGGGTCGAGCTAGGGACTTGGCGACACCACATGAGTCGGGCTTCTGCCGTAAGATCGGGCAGACTTTCGCGCGTCATCCATTTCTTTGTTCGTCATTAAATAAAATATTACTTGTACACTTTAACTTGCTTCCGGGGCCTATCTCCGGGAAGAAATATACAGTAACAGCATATCGTTCTTTCATTCCATCGACCTACGAACATTCACAACAGTGGTGACCCCGACGTGATACAGTTTATTTTCGATTTGGGAAGCCGACGGATGAAAGACGCGATCTCAAGTGAACAGTGATGTGACAAAGGACACGGGCGGAAGCAGTAAAACAGGGGCCAATTGCATAACCAAATGTTATGCCTGGCCGTTCATCAATCGACTCATCCAGCGCCGACTCACTGTGCGCTCACAATGGCGAGCACCGGCATCTCCAGCATCTTCAACTACAAGACTACGGATGTCGGACATTCGTCACCAACAATACCAGCAACGCCGACTCACTGAGCGTTGGCAAGTCAACAAGCGCCGACTCACCGCGCGCTCACACTTGCGAGCACCGACATACCATGCGTCCTCGACTCACCGGACGGCGGTTGTCGGGCGCTCGTAACCAGCGACCAGCGCCGACTCACCGTGCGCCAACAACGCCGACTCACTGTGCGTTCCATTCTGCAACGCCGACTCACTGCGCGTTCGCAGCAACCTGTGCCGATTCATCAAGTACCTGCAACCCGTGCCGACTCACCGTGCACCAGCAATCCATGCCGACCCACCATGCACCAACAACCCGCGCCGATTCACAGAGCACCAACCATCAACGCAGGGGTGCCCAGGGGGATACAAGCCGCCCACGCTTCTCCACCTGCATTCAACCATCACCATCACCAGCAACGCCGACTCACTGAGCGTTGCCAACTCAACCAGCGCCAACTCACCGCGCGCTCTCACCTGCGAGCGCCGGCATACCATGCGTCCACAACTCATCGGACGGCGGTTGTCGGGCGCTCGCAACAAGCAACAGCCAACAATAAACTTGAGCATCGCGGAGCACCGAACAACTAGCATCGCAGCATTCCTCGCACCCACTTCACCCATCGAGGAAGCTGCTGGAAGGGGAGTGCTGTAGCGGTACCTGTTCAACCCTGTGCCATGTACCTATCGCCCGACCCAGAGTTTTGTTTATATTAACATAATAAAAATCTCCGCGATATAAACAAAAGAATCGAGCTAGGGACTTGGCGACACCACACCAGTCGGGCTTCTGCCGTAAGATCGGGCAGGCTTCCGCGCGTCATCTATTTCTTTGTTCGTCATTACATAAAATATTACTTGTTACTTGTACATTTTAACTTGCTTCCAGGGCCTAGGTATCTCCGTGAAGAAATAAACAGTAACAGCAAATCGCTCTTTCATTCCATCGACCTACTAATATTACCAACATATATATATATATATATATATATATAGGTATATCTAAGTATAAAATTAAACGTGTGTCTGTACTCTTGACATTCTTTAACCTTTTGTCAAGGACAAGCCTAATATGCATGGTTTAAGGGATATTATAATATTTAATGAGTTTATCTGCTTTCAAAAAGGCTGTCGCTGCACTTCAGTGCCCAAAATGTTTTGTGTTAATTTTTTCTCAATTTTTTTCTTGACACAGATACTGAGCACAACCACATTAATTTTTTTGCAATAATTGTTTTGTTTATTTATTTGTATTTAGTAATATTTATTAATTTAATTTGAGTTCTTTGGCTTTTGAGAAACGTTGTGGAAACATGTAAGTATGTTAGGCCCGGTTGTTTCAAGTTGGATCAAAGTCAGTTTAAACTCGAGTTTTTAGTAACTTTTTTCCAAAAAGGGGTTGTTTCAATTCGGATTAAGCGAAATCTGTCAGAAAATTCTGAGCGGAAATATGAGTATAAACTCTCGGTCAGAGATGCGCACGCGCACTGCTCGATTTAATTGGCATGTGTGAATACAATCTTTTTTATTCATTTTTCGACATTTTACATACGAAGTGTCGAAATGTACAATATTATGTCGGGTGATTTTCTGACGATCGATTGATCCTGCAGTATATCCTTAACAGGAGAAGTAATTTACTTAGACCTCGAACAATACTTTTTTGTCGGAAGAAATTGATTTTCCGCAACTCTAAATGAATTTTACCAGAGGGCATTGTTGACAATATTTTTTTAAATGTTTCTATATCACTCGGGTTTTGATAATTTTACATTTAAATTGATGAAAGGTGGGTACATGATGTATCTGGAACACTATTTCTTAGGCTGTTGATAGGGTCAGCCATTACCAGAGCAATGACTCTTCAGACCACATTTTAATCAGCCTAAGAGCACTCTAAAAATCTTTAGAGCACATTTTAATAAGTCGAAGAGCACCATAACAAAATATCAAGTTACGACAAACGGTACTAGGTACCAGATTTGGCAATTGTTATATTATAGGAGATCGGGATTATGCCCTCAAACCATATGTACAGCAATTTTTAATGGTACAATTAATTGCGGTCCGGCAAAAACACATAGGTTTTAAAGAAATCAGAAAGAGTATTGCGACCTCACCGGGAATCGAACCCGGAATTTTCAGTATGCAGAGCCAGTGACATGGCCACTGGACTGCGAACTTCGATGTTATTTACCAATGTTATCGCATGGTTTGGTCATGTGGAACTGATGAGCAAGGAAAGGGTGGTAAGGAAAATTGTTTGT
>JADDOH010006725.1:114095-134644 GCA_016648135.1 Agrypnia vestita | reverse complement strand
TACACACTTGCTCATTACTGGCATGCTTATTAGTGGCATGCTCATAAATAAGCATGCCCAAAGCTAACAATCAAACGCACATGCTTATTAGTGGCATGCTCTTGTCATAGAATAGAGACGCTCTTGTTCAAAATGGAAACTTTGCAAACTGAAATAGAAAATTCAAGTGAACCAATAAATCAAAAAAGTTTCCGAGTTTCCATCCGCACATTTTTGATTTTAGTTTATATAATTTTTATTGTAAGATTTGAATCATTCATGCCTATTAATAAAGTTTCGAAAACATTATTTCTCACTATATTATTTTTACACAACGGTGACCGAGTATTACGCAGGACTATCGTGATTCCTATAATAAGGTCACGAAAAGTAATGTTTGAGAAGATCGCATCGATAATACTAGCCGCGAAGCCCGCGAATGACATAAGCATGCTCATAAATAAGCAAGTCTGTTCACACATGCTCCAAAGATACCCCTTCTCTATGGTGAATGACAGTGGCATGCTTATAAATCAACCGGCGGTTGATTTTTGAGCATGCCACTAGGTGGCATGCTCATTTCTAGCAATGTGCGTACACACATGCCACTAATAAGCATGCCACTGTCAAAGTCGATACTGCGCATGCTCACGTGCCACTAAAGAAGCATGTGTATAAGACGCCTTAAGAAAGGAATACCACTACACAATTTACGTGTTACGGAAGGTATCACTCGCATTAGTGCAAGTAGCTTTCATAAAGTGAACGAACCCTAACTCATCTGACGGTAGATACTATTAAAAAGCTATCTTAACATTTTTAGAAGCAAAGATCTATGCCTATTAATTCTATCTTATGGTATAAATTAGTAAAAAAGTATCTTAATTAAAGGCAATAAGAATAAACATCGAATGCTACATAACATAGACTTACGACATACGAGGGACTGCCCACACCGAAGGTAACTAATAACACATGGTAAAAGGACCTTAATTTCAGAATATTTTGAGTTTGTTCAAATCTTTCAGAACAGTGCTGGATTTATGTCACAGAGACATTATTAATCAATTAATGTATATTATAGATATCTCACAGAGACGAAACTGTATTAATTATGGGAAAGTAGGTATAGAAATTCCGTAAATCAATTGTAGATTTTCTCATTAGCGACATCTGTGGGGATTTAGGGGAATGAAAATGGCTTTGTACAGGCCGCATGGAAAAGGCGCTTACAACTCATATATGAAAGCTTCACGCAATTTGAACATATATACAACTTCCAAAAAATGAATAAGCATGGTATATTCTATCATGGGTGGAAATGGCGAATGTTACAATTGTGTAAAGTGATCACTTAAGCCAACCATAAAAAGACAGGTCATAAGTCCTGTTACACCCAAATGACTTCTATACCTACTTTCCCATAATTAATACAGTTTCGTCTCTGTGAGATATCTATAATATACATTAAGGACCTTAAATCATATACTACCGAAAATATTGAATAAACTTCCTCACAATTTTATAAAAGACAATATTATAAAAGGCTTGAAAGAAAAATTAATGGAATTAGTAATCAATAAGAATAATTTATACTGATTATGTGAAGTATTTTCATGGTAAGGTTTTTTTTATGGTAATAGGTTCACTCGCCCTGCCAGGATTATTAACGTATGGCTCTGAACACTGAGTAGTGAGTAAAAAGGATGAAATGTCTCTCCTTGTATTTGAAAGAAAAATATTTGGTCCAGTACAGAAAAAAAGGAGTTTGGAGAATAGGATACAACGAGGAGGTCTACAATATTTACAATGAGCCCAACATAATACAATTTATCAAAATAGGGAGGCTGCGATGGGCAGGGCACGTGGGAAGAATGAGTGAAGAGAGAATACCAAAAAAGATTCTCCACACAAAGCCCCAAGGTAGATGCAGCGTTGGTAGACCCAAACCTCGATGGCTGGATGGAATGCAGCAAGACGTGAAAACTATCAGCATCAGGGATTGGAGGAGTACATGTCAGGATAGAGGGAGATGGAGAGGAATGCTGGCCACGGCTCACAGTGGGCTGTGGAGCCATAGATGATGATGATTAATGTTTTTGTTACGTATACAAACTTGTGTTACTTTGGTATTTTACCCTTTCAACAAAAAAAACCTAGGTTTATCTTGAGCAAAAAAAATGTGATGTAAATTGTAATCAATTTCAAATAAAATAATGCAAAAATTCTTTTTATAGGTCTTTTTGAGTTCTAGAACTACTGTATAGAAAGTATTTAAATACCTCTTACCGTTAAGGCAGCGTTCGTAATAAACGCATCGCTCGACCACTTTTTCGTCGACTTTAGTTATAAAATAGGTCACCACGAAAAGCCCTTTTATTCTAACGGGATAGTATATAACCTTTTTTCGCTATGAAGGTCCATTCTAAATATTGATGAAAGAATTTTTGAAATCGGATGAGTAGTTTCGGAGATTACCTCCTACATCCAAACTTACACACTTTACCTCTTTATATATTAGTACTGATGGAATTGATTATTATACCTACTTGTAAAATCGTTTCGTTTCTATGAGACATCTATAATATATCTTGGTTAATAATGTCCCTCTGAGGATAAAATCCAGTAATTTTTTCTTGAAAATTACACTTAAAATATTCTGAAAAAAAGACATTGCCAGAAGAAAATTCATTTCAACCAACCACACAATTTAGTAGAACAATTGAAGCTTACAATGTTACAGTAACGAAACGAACCACGTGATAAGGAGACGAGTAGAAGATGGGTAGAGACAAGGAAGAGTTAAACTTGATTTTCGGAAAGGAAAAATTGCTCTAGCCTACTTTTGAAGCTAGTCATGGTCTGTGATGATGCGACATCTGTGCATAGTTAATTCCACAGTCTAGCCGACTGCACTTGGAATGAGGAGCTGAAGAATTCAGTATTATGGATGGGGATGGATAGTGAATGCAGTGGAAGACCATGATTATATGGAAAGTTGAATTTAGATTTCAGGTAGGGTAGATTGGTACAAGAGTGCGCACTTTTTGGTTTCAGTATTTGTGCAAATAAAACTGTAAATTTCATGAAAACAAAAATAAGTTATAAAAATATTTTTATGTGTGTTCTGAGAACACAGTTACTGGATTTATCCACTGAGGGATTATTATTTCATTAATATTAATTATTGAAATCTCACAGAGACAAAGCTATTTATATGAAAAACGAAAGATAACTGCAAAATCTATGTGTACTAACTAGATCATGAGAAAATACTATACATGTTCCTCATAGTCCAAATCTTTTTCATTCCCCTTAAATAACCACAGATGTCACTTATGAGATATCTATGATTAAGGGGAACGAAAAAGCTTTGGATTCCGGACGCGCTAAGGATTATTACAACACATATACAGAACAGGTTGTATAATTGAAATATATACAACTTCCAAAAAAATTGATAGACGTGGTATTCTATCATGGGTGGAAATGATGAACGTCACAGTGTGTAAAGTGATCACTTAAGGCAGCCGTACGATAGGTCGTAAGCCCTATGAACACCCAAAGACTTTCATCCCTACTTTCCCGTAAAAAATAAGTGTTTAATGCTTATAAAATGCACTAAATTACAAATTCACTTCACAAAGAGAAAAGGTCAAGTATATTATAATTCACATCACATAGAAAAAATCAAATCATATTTATAGAAGGTATTTGAATTATAATAGTCACAAAAAAGTTTTGCAATGGAATCTATTCATTAGGTTTAATTGTGTTTAAATTCTGTTTAATTCTGTTTAAATAAATCTTTCACTTTTAACCCCTTAATGTCTGATGGCAGTATGTTGTCGATTCTTGGAGCACAGAACATGAAAAAGCGTTGGCCATATGTTGTCTTCATTTTCGGCACTAAAACATTTCCCGATGTTGTGCTTCTAGTATTTCTAGATTCAGATAGTATATATGATGAAGAGTTTTTTTAAATAGAAAATCTCTAAATAGGTCTTCAGAAATATATCTAAATGGTTACTTATTAAAGAGTTAAGGTTGTTATTACGGTCGTTAGACATTTTTAACTGTAACTGGTTGTGGATTTTTTATGCGAACCATATGTTTTCCGAAAAACGATTCTCGACGATTCGTTGAATTCTTATTCAATGTCATCAGGAGGACAACCTTTACCTTTACTACTTTCGAAGGCGTAAATTAAACACTTCTTCTACAATAGAGGCCGCCAGTGTGCAATATGTACTAGCTACGTTGGCGGACTTTACTGCGACGTCTCTCAATGTGTCATAAGAACTATTGTCAACTAGCGGAAAAAGGTCAGGAGGACCCTGATGACGTTGAAGAAGAATTCAACGAAACATCGAGAATCGTTTCTCGGAAAAACATACGGTTCGCATAAAATATCCGCAACCAGTTACAGTTAAATGGTTACTTATTAATTACCCGTCATAAGCCCTATGAACACCCAAAAATACTTCTGTGTATAGTTTTCTGGGATATTCTGCCGTGTGTATGTGACCTCTCTGGCCAGAGAGGTCACATGTACAAGGCAGAATATCCCAGAAAACTGTACACAGAAGATTCTGAACGGCCGTGAAAACCTAAGGACTTTTTTTACCCGAAAATACTTCCATACACACTTTCCCACATAAAAATAGTTTCGTCTCTATGAGACTTTTTTTTTTTAAATAGAGATGTTAACACGGAATTCGTGTCATATCAATATTCTTACTATTTTCAAATTAAGCTAAACGCTTGTGCTATGAAATTAGGACTAAATTGCTTGCCTGGAGTGAGATTCGAACCTGCGACCTTTGGATCACGAGGCAAGAGTCCTAACCACAGGACCAACAAGCTACTCAAGTATAATATATCTTGAAAAACCTCGGAGACAATTCACGACCCCCCGGACCAGAGTATTAAAAAGCTTGCACAGACTATTCCCGAGAGGGTCCCCTCAAACTGCAATGAATAAAATCGAATCTGCCTTTTATTCCCGAATCTGCCCGTCCCCTCGCAAGAAGTCCGGAAACCAATAAAACCCGTGGAAAATTGTCCCACTTTCCCCTGTTTTGCGGCCCGGTGGGAGTGTCCGGGTCAAGGGTTCGATCCCCGCAGCGTCCTCGATTCCCAGAGAGGGGAAGGCTCAAAATTGGTTCCGGATGCTTAGCTGCGGCACTTAATGTGGCCGCAGATCGATTGCGGCTTTATCCCAGTTCATTATTCATCACATTGACTCGTTTTTCGGTAGATGTCGTCTCGAGACAGTATAAATAGAAAGAATTAGGTAGGTAACATGCTCCAATATTTTATTTATTTATTTATTGATATGTAACATCTTTCCTCTCGCTTTCCTGCAATCTCTGGCAATGATTTCGTGAAAATGGACGGAAACGCGTAACAGGAAATACCTAAGACATCATCGTTTATATACAAATCATTGTCCAGCAAGTGCCATCACAACGAAGACGCACACTTCCAACAGCCAACGCTTCTGTATATATATATAAATTTTGTATATATGCTGCGCGGCTGGTGTCAAGCGTGTGGATGTTGTAACTTTGATATATTTCGGCATATAAATTCGAAACTATCCAATAAATACGTTTTTTTTTTGCATTATTCTTCTTCTTCATGTGCCCTGTCGGGTCCCCCCGATCATCTGGGAGAAAGTTTCCCTGTCCAGGGCAGTGCGGAACAGCTCTTCCACGCTTCTCATCCCGGTCCACTCTCGGATGTTTTGAAGCCAGGAATGCCGCCTCCTTCCGACCCCTCTGCGACCCTCAATCTTCCCCTTCATGACGAGCTGAAGAAAGGAGTACTTTTCTCCTCTCATTATATGACTAAAGTATTATTATATTATTACATTACCTACCCTTAAAGATTTACACTCTCAAATTTAATGTAATTTATGTGATTATTTTTAAATATTTATTGATAGCTTTCATATCTGCCATATGAAAATAAATAAAAACATATAATTGACCAAACGCATTTCTAAAAAAAAATCCGTATGTAGATATATAGTACCTACCTAGTGCAGCAAAATTAAACAATAAATAAATGCACATACATTTTCTTTACTTGTATTTACTAATTAATAAATATATAGGCATTAGATTAGCTTTGTTACATTTTGATGTTAGTCTGTTTGCTCAATTTTTAACTGTGAGATGTCAAATGTTACATATTTATGCGACTACTGTCAGGCTCGCTCGTTTTTTTTATTACAATATACGGTAGAAATGCACCTTTTAAATAATAGTATAAACAAGATATCAAAAGAGTAGTAACATTGTAGGTATAAGTAAAATTACATTGATAAAAAATATTAAAAGAGGTGTGAAATATATATAAAATTAAACAAATAGGTATACCTAATAACTAATTTTGTGAATAAATTATACATTCATGACGACAGGGTGTAGAACTTTAATTAACGCATCTTTATAATGTGCTAAACTAGAGTTGAAAATATCCGAGATATGTGCATTAAGTGTTACCTAGCCTATGCAGTCTAGGTACAAGAGAGTTAAAATGCGAGTTAGTTCTAGTGTTGTCACAATAAAATAACGTAGGGACTCGAGTAGCTCCAACAGGCGCATGAAACAAACAAACACAGAATATCAGGGGTGTCAAAGTGTGAGTTAATAATTTAGTAAAGTAAATTAAATTAGATACAAATCTCCTGCTAGATAATGGCAATAAACCTGTAAAAATTTGTAATTCTGAACATTAGAAAGTGTCTTACAATATCTAGACAACCTCGAAGATGTAAACTAGTCGTAGACAATAAGCCCATAGAACAGGAAATGAAATTTAATTACCTTGCGGTGGAGATATCTAGCTACAGCGATCTGTATAACGAAGTCAAAACGCAGACAAACGATCAGCGGTTATCTCCGGATGCTTAAGAGACACTGTATGGGCCAATAGCATATGCTAGTGGAAAGCAAAGTCAGAATATATAAAACATGCGTAAGACCTATCATGACATACGGTATCGAAGCAAGGGCGGACACGGTGAGAACTAAACACCTCCTCAGAACTACCGAGATGAAGACCCTAAGACCCACTACGGGCAAAACCCTCAGAGACAGAGTACCCAATGCGGAAATCTGCAGAACCTGCGACATACAAGACATTGTACGATGGAGCAGGCAGAGAAGGCGTTTCTGTCAGGACCATGTCGAGAGAATGGAGCAGACGAGACTTCCCAGAGCCGGGATGCGCGGGATCCCAGAGGGGCGCCGACCGCCAGGGAGACCACCAGAGAGATGGAGAGAGAGCTGGACGTCCTCGTCACAAGACCAGGACTGACCTGCCAACATGTATTAAGGATCTCAGGATTCAAAAGAAGAAAAAGAACAATTTTGCAGAAAACGTCTAAGTGGGTTAACCGTTTTCTACGCCTCAGATAATACGTTGTACTTCATGCTATATCGAATTCATAGAACATTGAACCCACATTCAATTCATCCAATCACCATAGTAAATAAAAGTTTTTTTCTTATAATCACATTAAAAACACATAAAAAACATCTCTGTAATGAGCCCTGTGCAAAAAAATATGCAATAGTGAATTAAATATCGTCGTATTTGGTTTTTGTAAGTTCAAATTTTTAGAAGCCATTTTCTCAGTTCCATGTTTTTCGGGTTGGATGCTTTGTGCATAACTACGTACAATTGTATTCCCCACCCTTACTCGCAAAAGCAGAAGTTTCCCCCTTTGAAAAATAGCCTTGCTTGGGGTTTATAGGGATGTTCATCAGCTGCTAATACTGAATCAATATAATGTAGAAAGAATAACATCGCAATAATGAACTAGTAAAAATTAGGTTGATGCGTTAATTGACGTTTAATTAATTTTAAGTTTAAAGTATAATTGAGCCCTTGCCCGGAATAACGTTGTATCCAACACAAATGTCAATTTTGAGTTATTGATGGAGTTATGTTAGGTACGTTATTATGCATCGTTTAAGGTAAATAATATGTCAAGAAAAATATATTTAGGCTTCTGGCTGCATTTTAAAGTTATTGGTTTGTGGAATAACGTTGTATAGTGTTTCTCAAAATGGCGCCGCCGAGCGTCAATATCGTGTTTAATTCACACGAATAAAGGGAGAAAACGAACATCTAATGTTCTAAATTGGAAAGATATCAAAGCCAATAAGTTGAAGGATGCAGGAAAGGAGTTTTTATCCAGAAAACATATTATCAAACCTGCAATTGACCCGCCAGAACATGTTTGTGGAATAACGTTGTATACGATTTGGCAGTTCTGATTGATATTGTGTTTTCATATGTGACAATATTATTTTGTCGAACGTTAACCGATTTTACTCAATTGATTTATCCATATTGATATTTGAAATGCTTTTTGATAATAATGCTGGCTTTATAGTGCTCTTTATATCGTAACTTAATATAACACCGATACAAAAAGTTTATTTAATTCCTCGTTCTTTTTCGCAGGGTCGATTTTGTGCCAAAAATGTTTAAATCCGGGATGTTTTCTCCATTTTAATATCAAGATAAATATTTAATCAGTATTCAAGTTACTGAATTACAATGAAAAAAGTAATCATCTCGTCTTGTATATTAAGAAATTGAATGTCCGACGCCATATTCAGCAAACAGACGGAGATATGTAATAGTATGTACGAGAGACTTATCGTTCCGTAAAAGCTCTTTACCTACTAATGATCTCATCACAATCAGAGCTCAAACCTTCCACAAAGAATTAGAATCATGGACCTCCTATAGCTTTCTACCAACTATTTGTGGAAGGAGGGCAAGATTGGCTACCGTTTGGAAAAAAATCATGCAGTTAGGGAGCCTGGAACTAACTTCAATGTATTCCAATCTACTGCCAATAAGACTGTTAAGCTCAAGGACCTCGATGACATTTGTGAATTCATGTTAGATGAGCACATGCTGCTTTTAAAAGGCATTATCAAGTAAAGCAGAATAAAAAAATCCATTTTGCGGAATAACGTTGTTTGTGAAAATTTCATATACAACGTTTTTCCACTGATTCAGCATGTTTTTTTACAATAGATTCAAATTTAATTGACTTTTCCCCCTATTTTATATTGAGATTAATTAAGAATTATATGTTTGTTATATTTAAAATATAAAATGTAATAAATTGTAACTGGTTTCGTTTTTTCAATTTTTCTCGGAATGAGAGTATTGTTGGATACAACGTTATTCCGGGCAAGGACTCAATTATTTAATAGGGTTAAAAAATGAGCGAGCTTTACTGTAGTCGCATATGATGTGTAACATTTGACATCTCACAATTAAACATATCATAGGAACATAAATTAACATCAAAATTTAAAAAGCTAATACCTGTATATTTATTATTGAATTTTGCCACACTAGGTAGGTACCATATACATACGCAATTTTATTTAGTAATATGTTTGGTCAATTATATGTTTTTATTTATTTTCATAATGGCGGTAGTGTGCCGCCATACTTATTGTATGAAAACTTTTAATAAATATTGAAAAATAATCACATAAATTACATAAAATTTGAGAATGTAATTTATTAAGGGTAGTCATTGTTTACATAAATGTAAAAAAATTAAGTATTTATTGGATAGTTTCGAAGATATAAGCCAAAATATGTCAAAGTTACAACATCCACACGCATGACACCAGCCGCGCAGCATATATACAAAATCAGAAGCGTTGGCTGTTGGAAGTGTGTGTCTTCGCTGTGATGGCACTTGCTGGACATTAATTTGTTGATAAACGCTGATTTTTTTTCCATCGCGCGCGCTCATTGTTTAAAGGAAATTGCGCTCGTCTTATTTTCTGTCCATTTTCACGAAATCACTGCCACAGATTACAGGAAAGAGAGATGAAAGATGTTACACGTCAATAAAAAAAATCTTGCATGTACTCAAAGGCTTAATTATATATTCACAACCCCAAAGTATTGAATTATAAAAATGTACACTAATCATTGTCGATTATTTTATCGAGTTTCATGAAAAGTATTAAAACTCATACTTGCAGGAATGTAACCTCGAATATTTAAAATAATTGGGGCAAACAAAAACTTTCATAAACTTGTGCAAAAAACGCGTGCATTTTCAAAAAAGGTCAAAGTGTCTACTCACTTTCATGTTTTATCGATTTTCGGCCTAAAACGGTTCCGTATTCAAAAGTTTCGAAACTATACGACTTTGACAGACATATTGAACGTATGAATTAAGCTTTTTTTGTATTTACCTAAGTACCTGGGCGGTCTGTTTCAAGAGGGAGCGAGATATTATATGTAGGAACCCAGCACATTAAGTGTTTATGAATTCGCCTCCTATAGGTACATAGATTGCACCGCCTAGGCAATCAATACAGCTCTGTTGATATATCTAAAGTTCGAACACCATACACATAAAAAGACAAATCTTAATAGTTTAATAGCTTGAAGAAATGGTGGAAGGCAGCCGAGTCATTTCGAGATCTGAACATTCATTTTTTTAATTTCTCTACTCTGTTATGAGCTTGAAACTTGTTTAGTCCATCCTTTATCTGGTAATCCAAGTATCGTATGACAGTCCAGGATCTACTGTCTCCGACCCCAATCCCAAGGGACGCCTGTAACTGTGTATTAAAGGAATTTAGGGTCACAGCCAAACTGGAGTAGGTGGACACATCAGCGATTTTCTGGAGCGACTCCTCTGCTCCACATCCACCCCGCAAATGGAGTCATTTAGCACAGCATTGTCTGCTTTTTTCACCCTGTCACATCAGTAATCGTAACACCAGATGGCCAATTGTGCTCGTGGTGGACGATCTTTATAGTACAGTTGTAAAATTCTTATTTGTCATTCGAATTCCCGGACAAAAGTCGACATTTCAGCGTTTTCAGCGAATTTTTAACGCAAGTAACGAAGCAACGCGGATTAAATGAAAATAGAAAGCCCTCTATGGAAATTCAATGTCGTATAGATAAAGCCAGGACTGCGCTACTACACTAGATGTCGCTGTTTTCACTGCCGTAACTTGCGGCCGAAATATATTTAATTCACCCTACAACAAAACTCTGTATCGAAGTGCATATTTTCAAAACACTTGCAAATTGACCTAAAACATTGTCATTAAATAATTATTAAATATAAGAATTTCTAACATTGTTTGTAAAAAATATATATAGGCATATAAAAAATTGTTTTAAGAGAATTTAACAAGGTTTTTTTATATATAATTTTTATATATATTAAAAAACAGTGGTTTGATTAATGGAAGACGGAAATCTATGCTTTTTTCTTAACCATTACTCTTGCAACAGATAGAAAACAATCGCAAAGCTGAAAATCTAACATGTAAAAGTACGTCAGTTTTGACGGGTTGTAGCTGGTTATTTAAATAATATTTATTAATTATGATAAATTATAGAAGTCTCACAGAGACGAAGCTATTTATGTAAGAAATGTGTGTGGAAGTCTTTTTAAAGGCTGGCCCGTGGCTTAAGATCTGTATGATCTGGCTAAAGTGATCGCTCTACACAATGCGACGTTCCATGTAAGAACATCCACACATTATCAACATTTTAATTTACGCACTATGTCACTAGTCACAAAACTATCGAAGAATCGAGAACGACCTAGGATGGTCTATGGTCTGCAGGAGGCGTCTGAAACATTCGAGAAACACCTAGAAAATCCTAGAAGCCACGAGAACCTTCTCCCAAACACTAAAATAATCCAGAAAGTACGAAAGTACTAGCATTTTCAGATATAAATACAGGGCCGGCCGCGGCGCATGAGTCGTTGTCGTTGTCGCGTTGACAGTTAAAGTCGGCCGCAAAGTGCGTAGTACGACGTCCAATGTGGGCAGTCGTCAGGAAATCGAAACGATAAATTAAACGAATAATCGAGCGAAGTTCTTACCTGTACGGCGAAATAAACCGGAGCGATTAAAGCAGTATCACTGGATGTAATGTTCTAGTGAATGTTAAATAAAGTGTTCCAGCGATAATACAGTGTTTATTTATGAATGATATATTGATGTACTGGGCTGGGCAGCATTTGGTAAATTGAAACACTTATTTGAAAATAAAGAAATCCCAGTATGCCTGAAAAGAAAAATGTTCGATACATGTATCCTACCGATGTTAACATATGGCCTAGAAACAGCAACACTAACAGCAAAAAGCATACACAAATTAAAGTGTACACAGCGGGCCATAGAAAGGCAGATGCTCGGCGTGAGATAAAATCAGAAATAAGACACCGAACAAAAGTTGCCGATATTATGAACCGTATTGCGAAATTAAAATGGGAGTGGGCTGGACATATGGCTCGACAGGAGGATACTAGATGGGCACCCAGAATCCCACCTGGACGAAAAGTAGAAGCGTCGGAAGACATCCCAAAAGATGGTCTGATAACATAGTCCAGCAAGCAGGAAGAACCTGGATGCGAAGGGGGGAAAACAGTGGAGGAAAATGGAAGCATCCTACATCCAGCAGTGGAAGGAAAAAGGTTGAGGAAAAAGAAGAAGAAGATATTGCGGAATAGTGTAATTTAAAGAATAGCTTTAAGTTGAATAGTGTTAAGTGACTTTTCACATTGAATAGTTAATTAATCAGTATTTAATAAACCGCTTATTAATTTCCAACGTTTTCATTCATTCTTCCCGAAGCTGTCACGTGACAACATGTTCCAATCTGAAAACCTTTCATATATTTAAAGGACTGTTGAATAAATGCGTAAGTCTATACTTATCATTACTTAACTTAACATCTATATGTTACTTATAAAAAACTTGAAGCTATAACAACGTCACCGCTCTGAAGTACGCCACCCTCAATATATTTTATTGGTTTACATAATAACGCACGTCAATGCGTGTGTAATGTCTTCGGTTATAAACTCCACCATAGATTAAACGCTTTCCTTTACCATAGACGGCCATTACCATAAACAAGCCATCAGCGGACTAATGGCGCGTGAGCAGAGGACTCTAGAGCATGTTCCAACTCTTGATTTTATCACATCGTGCTTTGTAACAGTCGCAATAAATAACACCGCGCATCTAGGGATGATTTCTGATTTACAGACTTGTTTGTTTGGGGTAGGAATGCTAAATGTGTGACGTTTTGATGGAGATCGATAGAGTAGTCAGTATTTCGCTATTCGATTACAATCCACTACATTACTTTAAAAAAATTCAGCAAGAGGAAAATGGATTTTTAATGTGTTTATCAGCCTATGTATGTTTGTTCTTTTGTGGCGCTCTAGAGACCAAACGCGCGGGCCGATTTTGATGCTTATTACCTCAATCGATTTGTCTTAATCTAGCGAGTGTCACTAAAAACATGACAGTAATCAAAATTCAATATGGCGACAACCAGACGCCATATTGTGAAAAAGAAAAAATGAAAGTCGACGAACTATATTAAATGGAGTATCGTTGATTAAGTATTTAAAAACATCTTTAGGTTTTTCTTATCATTGTTCATTTCGAATGTCCATTTAGGATCTATAACGATTTAAATTTTATTACCAAAAATGTTCACTTTAATTTGCAATACTTTTAATAAAGCTGTGATAAAGTTCTTATATAATCGCATAATAGTTATTTAACGTGAAAAATAATAATCATAATATAATTCAATATAATTCTTAAAGTCAAATGACAAACCCAGAATTTTACTGCTTGGGAAGATAATTTTAACGACTTTCACCTAAAGCATTTCTTAATACAGTGAGAAATAATCTAATCAGGAAAATATTTATGTATAAACTATAAAAAAGTAAATTCCGGACTGTTAAAGTCCCTATGTTCAACATTAGAATTTATTATTTGTTTTACCTATATGTGTATCGATCATGAAATTATTTCAATGGTGTGGTTATTCAATATTACTAAACAGAATTCTACACCACTGGACCTCTTTTTTTCTTTTCAGTTTTTATTTAATGTTCATCTTTTACGCAATCGGGTTTTCCGATTTTTTAATTTACTTTTTTTATAATTTATACACAAAAATTTTATAGATAAATATAAAGAAATGAGCCACTCATCTCTCTAGGATTTTGTTGGTAATTTTACATATTTCAAAAACTTATTTCGAAAACCTAGAATGATCTATATTTATTATGCTTTTACAAGGATCGCGACATTTCTATTAAAGTACTCGATATTTGCAGTTTTTACAATCTAAATATTTTTGAAGTTAAAACTTCTTAATGCGCGTTGTACATATATATAATAATCTATTTGTATAAGCTTTAAATAAAGCATTCTTACATACTTATTTCATGTAATTTTAGTCGAAAGATGAGAATTGTGAGGTCACGTTTGCGATAGGTACTTCGGTAATCCGTTTGAAGCTCTGTCAGACCAGACCGCCTGGATAAGAAGGCACCGGAGAAATCACCTTTCTACAGAATTGCAGATATCGGACACCGCAAATAAAGGTATTTAATTTGAGAGATATATGTGAAAATATACAGATCTCCTTATACACAATCCTTACACAAATACTTTGTATACACCCGACTGTATGATAGGTATATGCGTTTTTTGAATGGGCAAAATCTTACGAGTACGCGTCACTGACATGCTAATGTCAACATTAGGTATGTCTGCAGCTATAAGTATGACGTATTGAGCTCGGTCAGCAGTGAAAGTAGAGATTATACATAAGATATGTACATCACACATTGTCACTTCGTATATGGACATCCATACCAAATCCACTAGAGGAATTAGCGTTAATCTTTCTGATAAAGGCGGAATATGCGTCGCTCCTTGCCATTCCAAAAATGGACAATACATTTAGGGCCGGTCTTATAAACGTCCGTTAGTTAAATTTCAGACCAAATAAACTGAAATTTGATACAAACGTCACTTTTTTCGTCTTATAACAATCCGTTAATCAAATTTTAGTAAAATTTTACCGACGGCCGATACCGACAGTCGAACCACCAGTTTACCGTCCGTTAGTTGAAACTGACAGAAGTATGACAGATTGACGTATTATTTTTTAAGGTTAGGTCCGCTGTCAATTTGCTTTTAATGCTGTTTGTTTAATATGTACATATATACCGTGCTGACTGTTGCTACATTTTCAAGGAAAAATGTTTTCACATAACATTTTCACGATGTCGAGCTGTTATTGTATTCAAGTTCGTCGGATAAAGAACAAACTCGACGACAAAGAATGTTCAATATATGAGTGGATTATTTTAATATTTTAGATGATGCAGATTTTATCTACCGCTTTCACTTGTCAAAAAGGTCTGCTCAAGAGCTTATATGAGCTTCTAAAAGATATTGGGAACAATGTAAAAAGGCGCATCCGTAGGAATCTGACATTATCACCAACTACAAAATTGCTTGTTGCCTCGAGATTCTATGCTCTAGGATCAATAGTATTAGCTGCTCAGACTAAGTTGGGGTTTTAAAGGCTATTACCAATGTAGTGTTGTGGGAAGTATCCCAAAAATCTGATGCGAGCGAGAAATTTTAGATAGAAAAGAGATATAATTCGCCTTTGACAGCTCTAAAATCATAGACAAGAGCAGTGCGATATTGCGATACTTACGGACGGTAAAAAAAGTTTTATAAGACGAGCATCGGTAACATTTATAAACGAACGGCCATCCGTTAGTATATTGTCGATTGACTAACGGAAATTTGGTCTTTCGTTTATAAGACCGGCCCTTAATGGTTGCCGTTTATATTTCGCCTAGTAAGTCCATGAGGCAAATACAACATTTTTTTTAAATAAAATAACTCTTTGTTTAACACCACTTCATTAAGTTTAAACCAACTAGTTTCGACTCACAGCTGAGTCTTCATCGGGTTGAGTATTAACTAAACAAAAACGGAATTACAAACAATCAAGAAAGCATTAAGGGAAGAAAGAGACAGAACGTCAACTGCGGTGGGGGTTGGGTGAAAGAGAGCGGGTACGGGTGGATGTAGTTAATTGGAAGGGGAATATATTATCTAGAATTGGGCTGCGCTATGAATCTAGTCGTTTATTAAGTAAATATTTTTATTTATTTTTAATGTTTTTTTTATTTCTAAGGCTTCTAAATTATTGAGACGTGTAACTTTGTCATTTCTATGAAGTAAATCTACACCCGAAGATTGGTCAAATGCGTGTTTTTTTTTCTATTAACTTTCTATATAGACTGTCAGCCAGCTTGCCGTTATTCAAACTCTGTGCAAATTCTATAAAATCAAAATTATTATTAAACGAACCCTAGAATGTCCACTTCTTTAATGTATCAGCCAATAAGTGCCAAAACAGTGTTTGGACAAAGAAGTTTTTTTTACAAGGCTCCTTTGTTCTTCAATGCTCTTCCCGAAAATATTAGGAGTGCAAACACTCTGTCACTTTTAAAAAAATGGTTAAGGGTGTTATGCAGACTGATGGAAGTGATATCCAAATTTCTTTGGTGTCCATTCTGTCATAGTCAGTGTGGACACCCTACTCTTAACTTTTTACATTGGAGAAGACATTATTGTCACCTGCATTTACACAAATACCCAACTGCCGAAAACAGGTCATAATTTATTGCTCATTAAACTTCATTTCTTATCACTATTAAATATACACAAACATTAATTTAATTTTGTTATATAGGTACATACCTAAATATACTTTTAACTGTGCTATTATATATACATTTTGTTACTATCCATGCATATGATTTTTTATATATATTACTCTACTTTCACTATTGCTTTTGTATTTTACAATATATACTGTTCTTATTATCCACATTTTATATTTATATACTCAATTAATTAATTAATTAATTTTACAGTTATATAGTATTTTGTTGTATATCTTTATTATTTTTTGTTCTCACTATACTGTTCAGCTGCTCATCTCGGCACAGGTTCTTCCTAGTGAGATGAGCGGCTCCATCTCCTATGTCATATAACAAGATGAAGATAAATAAATAAATAAAAATAAAAAAATATGTATAACTCGATAAAGTGGTTTAAAAAAAAGAATTATTTTATTTAATGACATTATGTCTCACCACAATGTGTTTGCTTCGTGTGAAAAAATACAACAAATTTTATTAGAAAATTTGATGATTTATACAAAAGAACTTTCTGGAGGTCAAAATTAAGATGGAGCGACAACGTCCTCAAAGACATCTCTGCCTTGGAGCTTCTGAGCTGGAGAGAGCTGGCACTAGACCGAGATGAGTGGAGGTAGACTCTTGAGGAGGCCAAGACCCACGAGGGGTCGTAGAGCCAAGAGTGATGAGGATAAAATAAGCTTCTGCGTGTAGTTTTCTGGGATATTCTGCCGTGTATATGTGACCTCGCTGCCCGACTTTTCTGAACCCATTGCAGGGTCCAACATCAGGGCAACAAATCATGATGTTAATGTGAGTACTGACTTGTCGTATCGAAGTCAGGGTGCGTCCATGTTTGTGTTAGGCTAACTACTATCGAAAGCAGGGTGTGTACGCCTTAATGTAGTGTGTAGTGATACCGTGTCGGAGACAGGTGTTGTCACAAAAGATCAATTTATACAAAACAAGTTCCTGAAATACTCGAAAAAAGATTTGGCGAAAAATTTGACGATGTACCTATGATATTAAATGGGGACTTCAATATTAACTGTGCAGATGATAAAAATCTACCATTGATTGAATTTTTTAATTTAATTTATTTTAGGAAAAATTAACAGGAAATCTTAAATTAACATACAATAGATAAAAAAATAGTAAATTATGCCAATTATAAAATTTCCACTTAAGATTAATTATTAATGGTATTTGCAAAGTGTGACAATTTACCAAACATTTCCTAATTACTTTAGTACAGTTTTATTATCACAATGCTAGCTTTATACTCGTAAGAAAACATATTCTACAAACATATAAATATTCAGAATCTATTAATTTTGTACAAGACACTGAAAACGAATTTTTTGACCGCGGCCTGTCGATTAATGCTTATATTTTCTTAAATATTGTAAATAATGTTCAATTTATTACTTTTGTGTAAGAACAAAGCGTCTATCTGATTTATCGTTCTAAAAAAATTGTAATTTAGCATATACATTCTGATATAAATGTATAAGATATCTGTACAGTAAAAATTTATTCACATGCTTACATTTAAGTGTACTCTGAGCAGCTCTTTAGTATCTTATCAAGAGCGCTTAGAATACTTTCATGTAGACAAAATGGAAGTTAGAAGACTAATTGCTGAGTTAATATATCTATAATATAATACATGGCAATATTGATTCAGAATTTTGTATAGACAACATAACTTTGAATGTTCCTAGTCGCCGACGTAGGACATATAATACATGTGCTCTTTCAACTTACAATAACAATATGGCCCACTTTAATTCTTTATCTAGAATGTTGAGGTCATACAACAAAATAGAAAATAATCATAATGCCTTCATTGACATATTCCATGACATTTTCCACGAATATAAGAGAACCATTACCAAACTTGTGAAATTAGCTGTTTAGTCTCTTTATTCAACGTCACTCTATAAAATCACTTTTTTCTGTTCTTTTTTGTAGATGTTTTAGTCTTTATTTTATCTCTATGTTAGCCGTGTTCACATTTAAGTGATGAAAAGCGTTTAAACCAATTGAATTATAATTGTATTATCCATGTATCATGTTGTGTTTTTTTCATTGTTTGTGAATCAATAAAATAAATGAATAAATAAATAATAAAAACCCACATTTTCGAAAAAGAAAGGTAAAATGTGCATTCGCAGTGAATGCACATAACCAGGAAATTAATACAGGTGGTACTTCAGTGCAGTGTTTCATGCGACGAAGGCATATAATACTAATCTGTGTACTTATCTTAAAAAAATATTTTTGGCGCTTAGTGCTTTATTCATTTCCATTAAGTATTCATGTTATCCAGTTAAATTTATTACACCACCCAGAGGAATCAAAAATAAATTTATTTTTTTTTGACGCTACCATTCCACATACAAAATTATTTTTATTATAAATGCTTATGGCATACATTGGTATATATTTTTCATTGATAAATTATTTTGAAAATTTCAAAATGGCGAAGTTATGTGCTGTCCCGCAAAGGTGAAGGTGAAAGGTGTCGTTACGGTTTGAGTGAAATAAAAAAGTTCATTATTTTCTAGGTATTGAAATAACAAAACAAAAAAACACCCAAACTAATTTATACATTATATCTTCCCTTCTACTGCCGTCTCACATTCCCCTCCACCCTCTCCACTCGCTATTAAAGTAAATAATTATATTCAGTGGAAAATTTGTAATTGGCATAATTGTAAAAACCATTATTTCATATTTTTAAGATTGTTATTTTGCTGTTAATTTTCCCCAAAACAAAATAAATAAATAAAAAATAAATAACGGTATAAAAATACGAGCTAAATGAATATATACTAACTTAACTTGGCTGCCTTTACGGACTTCATTACCAATATAGATGAACGGGTACAAGTAGATGCCATTTATACCGATTTCTCGAAATGCTTCGATAGAATAGATCATAAGGTACTATTGTCCAAGCTATTTGATCTCGGCATCCATGGAGATGTATTAAGATGGCTAAAATCCTATATTTCCCATAGGCTGCAAGCGGTAGTTGTTAGGGGTTCTATGTCCGAATATCATCCCACACCATCTGGAGTCCCTCAAGGTAGCCACCTGGGGCCCCTTCTGTTTGTGATTTTTATTAATGATATTCATACCCATCTAAAGCATTCGGAAATTATTATTTTCGCTGATGACGTGAAGATATACCGTCAAATTATAAATTTCCAAGATTGCCAGAAACTGCAAGAGGATCTGAATATATTTACAGAATACTGCAATAGGAATATGCTAGACCTCAATATAAAAAAGTGTAATTACATTCGATTCACCAGAAATAAAAAGAAATTGAATTTAATTATAATATAGCGTCAAACAATTTAAAAGAAGTTTCTGAGATAAGGGACCTTGGGATCATTCTTGATAGTAAGATGATTCACATCCCTCATATAGATTCGGTATGCAAAATGGCCGTGAAAATGCTAGGATTTATATTCAGGACATCAAACCCTTTAAAAATTGTATGTATGTACGGAACACTCCGGAATATGCATCAATCATTTGGAATCCCCAATACTTTGTACATATTAATAGGATTGAAAGATACCAGAAAATTCTTTTAAAGTAATTCAGAATATTTTGAGTTTGTTCAAATCTTTCAGAACAGTGCTGGATTTATGTCACAGAGACATTAATTAGTGTATATTATAGATATCTCACAGAGACGAAACTGTATTAATTATGGGAAAGTAGGTATAGAAGTCATTTGGGTGTAACAGGACTTATGACCTGTCTTTTTATGGTTGGCTTAAGTGATCACTTTACACAATTGTAACATTCGCCATTTCCACCCATGATAGAATATACCATGCTTATTCATTTTTTGGAAGTTGTATATATGTGTTCAAATTGCGTAAAGCTTTCATATATGAGTTGTAAGCGCCTTTTCCATGCGGCCTGTACAAAGCCATTTTCATTCCCCTAAATCCCCACAGAT